>VYZT01028650.1:0-54534 GCA_013400735.1 Pomatostomus ruficeps | reverse complement strand
CTGAATGTTCACAAGTCCATGGGACCTGGTGGGATTCATCCCAGAGTTCTGAAGGAGCCAACAAATGTTATGACAGGACCCATCTCTTTCACCTACGAAAGATCTTGGGAGTCTGGAGAGTCCCTGTTGATTGGGCACTTGCCAGTGCTATTCCAATCTACAAAAAGGCAGGAGGAAAGACCCAGAGAACTACAGATATGTTTGTCTAACCTCAGTTCCTGGAAAAAATTATGGAGATGATACTGAGTACTGTTGAAAGACATTTAAGAATAATACAGTCATCAGGCACAGTCAACATGGGTTCACAAAAGGAAAGTCCTCTTGAACTAATTTGATATCCTTCTGTGTTAGAGTCACCCTCCAGGTGGTTGAGGGGAAAGTGGTATTTTTGGGTTTTAGGGAGGCTTTTGATACTGTTACTCATAGCATCCTAGTGGATAAGTTGTCCAGCTGTGAGATGAGCGGGCTCACAGTGAATTGGCTGAAGGGCAGAACTCAGAGGGTTGTGGTATCCAGGCTGGTGACTGGACACCAGAGGTGTTTCTCTGAGTTCAGGCCTAGATCTAGTCCTGTTCAATGATCTGGATGCAGGAGTTGGATGTACCATTAGCATGTTTGTCTCCTCTCTTCAATTACATATAAAGGAAGTACATTGATAGTTAAGTGGCTAAGATTGGTGATACTTCAAATCTACAGGAAGCTGGTGAATCATATGTTGTTCTCTTCTGACCTCAGCAGTGTCTACTGTATTGAATAAACTAGAACTTCAACTGTGCCAACACCTGGTTGTCCAATCACACAGTAAATTTTAATTGCTCTCTTTTCTATCTGCTTTGCTTCACTGAATTGGTAACGATGATATAGCTGTTTGTAAAAAGTATCTGGTGGAGGTGTTGCTTGATTCTTTATAGTTTTCGAACTAGTGATGTATGAACCCTAGCTCTGTATTCAGTACACACTCAGGAACAGGCTCTGGAAGATTTTGTCAGCCTTTACAGTGAACCAAAGGTTCTGAGGATGAATTCAATGAGAGCTGATGAGACCAGCACTTATCTGAAGGTTGGGTTACAGCTGTGGGGCTGGGTTTCTTGGAGATCTGTTTCTGGAACATTTTTTAAAAGCATTACACCTTCAGTAAGCCAAATAGTTTGGAATGTGTCTTAGCTCTGTGAAGGAACAATGAAGACTGTGCAAAAAAAGTGCTGTAGTCTTTGTCTTTCAAAAAACTGAATATGGCTTCTCGCCTTCTCTGGCAAAGACATCAAGGCAAACTTCTATTTCTGACATCTGTATTTACTAAAGAGTAGTATGAAGCTGTAATTCTTGAATTGAGAGTTTTATGTATTTTTCTCTTTCTGTATTTTTCCTTTCCTTGGTTTTCTAGAAGATATCAAAACTCTCTCAGTTTGCTAAGCCCATCCTGCAGAGTTTAGCTCAGGAACTAATTTGCCTATCAGTCACTCAGCCAGCTCTATATTTGTGTTTTCAATGGAGACTTGATTGCATAGACTCAGTGTGGGGTAGATGGTGTCTGGCTCTCAGTGATATACTTGGAAGGATTTGGTATGTGAAAGTGTATTCAGTGGGTGATGAAGTGAAAATGCATGATTTAATTCTGTCCTTGTTTGATTCAATGTTTGAGTAAAATGGTAGGAAGTGTTGACTGCAGATCAACACGTGCTTCGCTATCCTGGAAAATTCCATGGGGAGAATATCCATTCATTTGTCCTACTCTGCTTCACTGGACATAGAAGGGCTTTATTACAACAGTAACTGTGGTTTTATGTTAAAAACCCCCCACTGCTTATTTTCTTTCTCCAGCAATCAATGTTCAAAATTATTTCAGAGGAGAAAGTGTGGCATTGGGATTCTGCATTCGGGGTTTATTGCCTAACCAGAAACAACAGACCTTGTTAGCTTTCCCCAGTGAGATGGAAACCTGATCTCCTGATAAAAGCCTACTGAAGTTTAAACTGAACCAGTCCGCCTGAAAATGGCAGGATTTGGTCATACTTGGTACTGAAACAAGATAGTGTGTTATACTTCTGCATATTCCTTTGCTTTTGACATCATTCTGGATATTTTTGGGTTAAATTTGTCTCTTTAGTTCCCCTCCTTTGTTTTTCAAATGATTAAAAGGGAATTCTCTAGAGAGCCAACCTCACTTACTCCTCTTTATCAAGAAATTCAGGTGTTTTGCTATGTCCTGCAAAATAGACATTTTCCTTGGAGGGAAAGACTTCAAGGTTAATTGGAAAAGCATAAAGTGTGACAATAGCCCATGTGACATAGACTTGTTAAAGACTGTCATGGCAAAGTGGATTACTCTTGTGTTTTCTGTGGCTTAGGAAGGAAAAAAGTTGGGAAGATGTGAAGCCTCTGATCCATGAACAATGGGGCTGTAAAAGTTCATCAAACCTATTTAACCCAACCCTTTCCAAAGGACAGATGGCAGAATTTTGCACCATATTTGTTTTAGAGTCTGTTTTCCTGTAATTCTCCAAGTCTTACTTTTAGGATTCTGATGTTGTTGAGTCCTATGCTTTTTCTCCTAAACCATGCAATGTTTGTAAAGTGCTTGATGCCAAAGGAGGTACTTGAAGGAAAATAATAAGGTAGCCCACTGCATGTTTCTGGAAGGTTCCTTGAAGGCAGGAACTCAATGGCAAGATGAGAAAACTTTTGAAAACTTTAGGAATTCTCACTAGCTCTGAATGACGGGTGAAGTGAAGGAAGTGCACAAAGTGAAAGGTCAGTGTTCAAACTGGTTTTGGCAGAGGAGGACTGGTAGAGGGTTACTGAGACAGAAAATAAACCCATAGCAGGCCAGGTAAATGGCCTTTGAAATGTCATGCCAAACAGGCAAGGAACTTGGCCAGACTGCATTCAAGGCCAGGGAAAAGGCTGTTCCTACTCAGAGAGGGATAAGGGGGGCAGGGAATGAGCTTTATGTGTGTCCAGAGATAGCAAAGTTCCTGTGAAATTAATCTGCCAACATACAGACTAAATGTAAGGACCTAAATATTTGCATTTGATTTTAAGATCTTGCAAGATTAAACCTTGTGCTGCAGGCAGAGAAATTATTAAATCCATAGTGATGAAGAAAGCAAAGGAGGTCCAGCTTTAGGGGGAGTTTGTCCATAATTCAGCAGAAGCTTTAGGGCTATTGGTATGTGTTGTCACATTCTTAATTTAATATAAAGCTGTACATACAGAAAAACTGTTTCTTAATGTATTTTATAATTTCCAATTTTTACAAAAAAAATCTTTGGAAGGGATTCTGAAAACAAAAAGTTTCATTAAATGTTTTCAAACATGAGGTTTGTAATTAAAAACAGTAAAGCCAAACAACCCCCTTAATTCCCATATTATCACACAGAGCCTTTTACAATAACTGTTTTTTCCTACCAGTTTAAATCAACAGTGGTGTGATTTGGGGGAAGCATGCAAAAGGAAAATGTTTGCTTTCACAAAACATTGCATAGAAGTCATGGAGTTCAGGGCATTAGATCCTGGGCAAGGATCTTCTAATCAGTCAATAGAAGTGCTCTATATGTCAGGAAAATAAAAATACCTTGATACTTCTATCTCTTTCACAGCAATTGGAACCAGACTATAACAAGACATGTTATAGAAGAAAAAAATGAAAAGTGATGGTGGTGGGGTTGCAAAGAATTCTATGTAAAGATCTCCTTTAGACACAGAAAGCCAGGGTGACCTTCCCAAATAACATTCCACTGCTAGCTGCAATACCTATGTGAAAAATCCATAATGATTCTTTGAATGCATTTTCAGGCAAGACGCTGTTGCTGTGTTAAGTCCTTTAAAAAGGAGCTCAGGGTTGAGAATACAGCTCAAAAGTGCTTAATAGCTTTTTTATTGTACCCCATGCACATTGGCTGGCAGAACTCTCCCAGATGGATTTTGTTCAAAGCTGCCACAGGCGCATTTTGCAATTTAGCAGTGGCCTGAGCTGTACTGAACAGCTTCCACTGCAGTTGGCACTGTTAAATGCTCTGCCATTACTCTGGAAAAGCAGCCTTTGTCTCTGAGATGATCAGGACAATCACATTTTTGTAATGGGAATATGTTTACAGTCACTTTGTTTTTCTTATCTCTGGCCACTGTTGTGCTGTACTGATAGTGGTGGTGGCACTGACCTGGGCAGAATGCAGAAAGATGTTGTGGGACAAAGGCAGGCAGTTGTCTGTGTAGAGTGAGTTACTTCAGAAAAGATAAATCCAGGCAAAGATCCTGGTCCTGGCTCTGCTGAAAGATCTGATTATGCCTGATATTTGAAAATCAGTCATCTGGGCTGCAAACCTTTTCAGGAAAGCATTTACAGGTTTCCGTGAGGCTGAACGCTTATGAGTCAGCTGCTGGAGAACTTTTGATAATGGAAGCAGGTGGATTTTAGCAGTTTCCCCTTTCCCTCCCTCCTTTTCCTTTGCTATTCCATAGAGATTTGCTCTGGGAAGACTGGCCAGTCTTACCGAATTGCACATGTATCAATATTGGTGTATTTGGGAGACTGGCTGCACCAAAGACCCTCTACTGCACATGGCCTTTGCTTGCCCAGCTCTCACTGACCTTTTGATGAGTTGGTTTTGTGCTCTCACAGCACGGCTCCAGAAATTGCAAGTGCTTATCTACTGTAAGAAAGATGAAAATCCTTGCAATTCTGCACTCCTAACATGATTTCAGAACCTTTATGAGAAGACTACGTGAAGCAGAATTAATGATAAATATTTTTGCAGCCAGAATGGGGAAAAAACAGCATGGGGAAAATATTGTGGCAGTGTTGTAAGAAGATAAAATTTGCATTTTGTTACTGTGAAAACTACATTTTTAAATGGGAATTTTAAAATTAAGATTATATCCTCTACCAATTTTATTTGGAGCATTTGAAACTTCTATTTAAAAAATACGTTAAGATTTTTGATATTTCCCTGACATGCTTCTCTGCCACACACCTCTGAAAACCCGACACAATAGGTTTGTATTGTCTCAAGCATTTGTACTTCTGTATTTCTGTGCATTTTTTCTCTAGAAAATAATAATAATATATATATAGGGATTGAACAAAATGAAGCAGAGGTGCAAATGAATAACCCAGATAACCTGAGAAGTTAAAAACATTAGAATCATAGAAAGCCTTGGACTGGAAGGGATCTTAAAGATCATATTGTTCCAATGTTCCAACCCCCCTGCCTTGGGCAGCGACACCTTCCATAGAACAGGTTGCTCAGAGCCCCGTCCAACCTGACCTGGAACATTTCCAGGGATGGGGCAGCCACGACTTCTCACGGCAACAATGGGGAAAGGGATCCTGATCTTCACTGATGGTGGAACTGCAAACGTGAACAATGATGCTTGTCACTTCAGGCTCTGGTGTGGTAAAAGCAGAGGAGCAAGCACAGGAGATGCTGGTGGAAAAAGAATCGAAGTCAGACTTCTCTCCTCTTTATCATTCCATGGCTGGAAGGCAGCTCTTTCCTTGCCTGCTTCAGAATATCCTCATTCCCCTTTTCCATCGTCTCCTAAATCTTTTGCTCGTACCTCTCCACAGATGGAAGATGATTGCTTTAGTTTCTGTTGTATGTGATTCCCTGGGTTTGTTTCCGACAATATCCTGTGGCTTTTGGGAGTTTCCACTTTGGATACCTCCTTGTGTTCACTGTGGCATTTTTATTTTCATATCTGCTGATGAAATATGTTGTTGGAAGGTTCCTTACGGAGTTTTCCATTCCCTCCTCCTCATCTCACATTTTATTGTTGTTTTCTATGCCCAATGAAATTTGATACCCAAGGACATCCAGTTGTCTGTGTTAATTTGTTGTCTCTCAGCCCTGAATATCCCAACACCACCACAAACCATATTAGCAACTTTCAGTGACCTGGGCTTTAAACTTGAGTTCTGAGAATTGGCACGAGTGTTTAGCCATTTTCTTATCTAACAAGTGGGTGAGAAAAACTTTTACATTTTAGCAAGATCGTCCTGCTGATCAGTTTTGTTTCTCTGCAGTGCCTGAAGGCTTAGGACAATTGTGGTAGTACTGTGTAGCTTCCCAAGGACAGACTGGCTTGCAGGCCATAGTTGTAATAAGGATGTATTTGCCTTTTAATTGGACTGATGAAACAAAAAAAAAAAAGAACCAGGAGAAGAGATTAAATTTTCATTTTCTTTCATATGAAAATTAATTTCTCTTGGTACTTTTTGGTGATGAGAAGGGCATGTTTCTGTCTAATTATGTAGCAGGACTTTCATAATTACAATTTAGCTCTTCTGGCTTACATCAAAAACTCTCCATCCCTCCCATGGCTCTTAACATTGCTTCCAAAGGGCTTACAACCCTTTTGGATGGTTTGTCTTTTCCACCCAGATAAATTCTGCTGAGCATGGGGTAAGACCTATTGCTAGTGCCCTGCTGCAGAGATCTTTGGCACATCCCAAAAGTCCAGTTCATCTGGAATCTTCCATCAATTTGCAGTTGAAATATAACAAATAATTAAAAAAAAAAAAAAAGCTGTGATTTCTTTATTTTGTTGGTGATGGAAATCTTTTGCTTTACTCTGGAGATCATGTCTGTGTTGATTTTCATTTTTAACTTTCAGTAATTCTTCACTGTTTCCTTTCACTTCCCCAAATGAACTCCCTCACATCTCTAAAAGGATCTCTGTTGCATCCACACTATCTGTATTTTATACTTGAAAAGAAAGTTAAAAAAAATGAAATTTAGAACTCTGCAGAGAGGAAATAAAAACAGAAATCAAGACTAATTTTGTGCTCTACTCCTGGCAGTTGGCCTTTGCTTCCCACCTTTCTCTCAGTGTTGTCTAAAAGCACTGTCCAAAATACAAACCTAAGAGAAAGAGATTAGAAAAGACAAAATGGGGGGAAAATATGACTTCTTTTCTTCCATTGGCTTCCATTATTCACATTTGGCAGCACACTGGTGAGTGGCAGATCCAAGGTTTCTTTTGCAATAGCTCAAGCTTTCATAGAGAAGGGGGAAGGTGCTTCAAAAGCCAGATAATATGATTATGAAAGCATAAAGAGTAGCATAAAAAATGTGCAGATAGAAGTAGAACTCAGAGTGGTAGATTTTTTTTTTTCAAGGAGGCTGAATTTTAAAGTTTCCTTTTATGTCCACTGTAACTGGGATCACAGTTGATGTAGGAAGCATTGAAAATCAACTTTTACATGGATATAAATGTATAAACAATATCTTTTACCTTCTTGAAAGACATCTCAAACAATCATTTGGTCCAAAGTGGGACGGTTATCCTTATTTGGAGAGAAAAATGAGACTAGCTTTAGAGTTTTAATTGCTTCAGACTAAGTTTCACTGAACTAAAAACCCCAATTAGTTTTGATTTAGTCATCTGGAGAGCTAAACAGCGAAGCAGAAAAATACATTGTGATATATATGGAGTGTGCTAGAGACTTCCAAGAAAAAAGTGCATTTTACTTGAGACACTATATGTAGAACTGATGCCTTATCTCAAAAAGGATATTTGGGACCTCAGATGAGTGCAAAGAAGGGTGATGGCTCTCAGATAAAGTACTGTGAGAGGTCTTCTTTGAAGCAAAGCCATGAATTTTAATACTATTTTATTTTAAAAAATATCAGTATTTTTGAGGAAGTAGATCAAGAGCTTCTGTGTTTTCCCTGTATCTGAACATTTGGAACTAAGCACAGTCACTGAAACTAAACAGCGAGGAGTTCAAATTCAACCAACAAAATGTTTTTCTCCCCAAAATTTGTGATTAGGATGTGCAAAGTCCTGAGAACAGCAGTGAAAGTGAATTAGAAAGGGATGAGATGTTTGTGCATGGATGACAAGAGGCTCACTAATGTTGCTGGTACGTTTTTTGAAGTGGACCCTAAATCCTGTGCTTTGGCATACAGAAGGCTTATAAACATCAGGTGAGATGGATCAAATTTCCCCCTTTTGGGTTTTAAGTGTGTCATCCCCTCGTCCTGGAGCTCTGTAGGACACGGGAAATTTCTGGAAGCTTCTCAGAAGCTGCCCCCAGAGCCCCCCTTTGCCCCAAACCTGCCCACATGAGCTCAGTGCAGTACCTGAGGCTTCCAGCTGAGTTTGCACATGATTCAGCAAACCACAGGAAATAAGAATATGCTTGAAATTAAATGCTTATCCAAATGCGTTGTTGCATAGGAATGTTTACTGCCTAGAAAATCTTCCTCTTCATAAAATGCTATAGGAAGAAGCTGTAAAAAAATGAACGAAGTCAGCATGAAATTGAAGTTTTCCACTGAATGTTTTAAACTGCATATTCAGCCCTAATGCTTTTAGAGAATATTTCAGGCAGGCCTCAAGTTTCTTCTGCTTAGTAAAAGGTTTTTTCACTGCTGCAATGGCCTCTCCATCACAACTGGCTGGTTGTATGCTTAATTCTTTCTTATCACAGTTGTTCTCACATTCAGGAGCTACATTCCAAATAGATCTGCCCATGTCTGTACCAAAATAAAACCTTGAAGTGAGTTGTGAATGCCTCTTGCTCTTTTGGTGGGGATTAAAACCTGGCAAACTTAATCTAGGGTGGGGGGTTTTTTGTTTGTTGTTTTTTTGGTTTTTTGGGGGTTTTTTTGTTTGTGTTTTTTTTTGTTGTTGTTTTTGTTTTGTTTTGTTTTGGGGTTTTTGTTTGTTTGGTTTTTTGGGTGGATTTTTTGGGTTTTTTGGTTTGGTTTGGTTTTTTTGTGTGTTTGTCTAATTAGCTGCATTTAGTCCTGCTGACCCACCTCTATTTCTATGTGCATTGCCTTTATGAAAATATCTATGAACAATGAGAGAGCTCAGGTGTTCCATTAACCTGACACCCGGAGTTTGGTACTGTGTGGGTTCTGCGGGGCAGTAAAGAACAGGTTAAACTGCTCTAGGATGATTTGTGGCTTTTGAGAGACGTGGGGTTTTTTTCCTGTTCCTACAGCATTTAATACAGCACAGCTACAGGCTGAAGAATGTCCAAGTGCACCTATATCCTTTCTCTAGGAAAGTATAACAAGGAGACAACACATAAGAGATGCTGTGTGTTGAAATTATGTTTCTGGATGCACGATTAATTTCTCTGATATCTTATTCTTTAATTTCAACTTGTGGACAAGAAAAAAATCCTTATGTGGTTTTTGCTTGAGAGCAAGGTGAGTGCTCCCTTTTTAATGGATTCATAAAGGGATGGTAGCAGCGTTGTTTCAGCCTTTTCCAGCGTCTAAATCTTGATAAATAATTCAATGAAAGTCATCGCCACAGTGAATAGTAATTAGGTTTATGAAAGAAAGAACAGTTGCTTCAGATAAAAGAACGAGGGCCCTATTTCTCACACTGCCCAGACAAACATCCATCACTGTTCGCTCTCAGTGTAACATGCAGGTCACACGTTTCATACAAAGCAAGCAGTGCAGCTTCCACTTGAGAAAATTAAGGTTGAAATAGACCCTTGTACTTTTTAGCACAACTGCTAAGTGTCACGCAGTCAGCCTGTGCTTGGTGCTAAAGCCAGCTGAAATTTCAACTGCAATTTTGCAGGAACATGAGATTCACCATGAGCAGCTCTTAGAAAAATGAATCTCTGACTTGTCTCCAGGTATCAGCCAACTTTTTCCTGTTTAAATGACCAGAGTGTTCAGAATAACTAATTGAATTTGTCCAACTAGACCACACCAGGTGCTCTGTGCACTGTTAAGCATTGAAAAACATTTAAAGGCACAAACTTTATAAGAAGTTCCCAAACTTCTCATTTATAGCCATGACATGGGTTTGTCATTCAAACATCTACTTTTTTTAGCTGTTCACTTAAATAGGATGTCCCTGCTTTGTAGCACATCATATGCTGTCCAGTTTCTTTGACTGTTTTGAGTAGTTCACAAATCTTCAAAGTTCACTATGTTCTTGAACATCTTCTACTGCTGTGGCTCCTTCTTAAGGGGGGTCACAGGAGGGCAACATAGTCAAATAAATTTTTGTACCAAAATAATGGCATCAATTCTATTTAGTTTGTCTTGTCAAAATCCTTTCAATTTTGTGAAGTTCTGCAATTCAAGGGATAATAGACCATAAAAAGATCTTTCTTTGCCATTGAAAACATTAAATAAATAATGACAAGAATGAAAAATACTTCACTACACTCTAACATTATGCAACCGGCATGACTGATGTGATTTATCAGTCTCTTACAACTCCTTTTGCTGCTAAAGGAACTGTTCCATGAAAAATATTCTGTGGAGTAGGAGAGATGTGAGGAGATTTAGTTACATCTTATTTTTATGACACACATCAGTATAGATTCATTAAAAATTCAGAAAAAAAGCCCGTCAGTCACAGAAATCTTCCCTTTGCTTCCTTCCATCCTTATTTTCCACCAGGGTTCCCCACATGGGGATGATGCCCCCCCTCTGAATCACTGAGCCCAGAGTTGTATGCCCGCAAGGAACTGAACTGTTTTCCTTGCTATACACTTAATATTTAATATGTAACATTCAGCTCTGTGTTCTAACTTAAATCGTTCAATAGATTATGTATTATTCAACAGAGGAAACTTAAAATGTTAAATAAGCAGGAATTTCAGATCCATTTGTTCGAGTGGGCCTGATTACGTAACATTTCCTTGCTTTATTGTAGGTTCATTATCACTTTTAATTCTTTCACTATTTGATTAAGTTTAAAGCAAAGCAGTTTGCCATCCAGGACACTTCTAGCATTGACCTCCTTTCTTCTAGGTAAGTACAAATGTGCAGTTAGTACTTAGCCCGAGTGCATAATGCATGCAAAATTAATAGATGGGCAAGATTTGCTTGAGTGTTAAAAAACCAGGACAAATGAATGTGCTGGGATTTATTTTCTCCCCTCCATACAGTTTCTTGCAGAGCTTTAGAGAAACTTTTGCAGAGTATTCTTTTATTAAAGAGGGTGGAGGATTCACACCTGCTGGCACATGTGAATTACTTAAGCATTCCCAGCTCCTGTTGTTATTTATCTCCCAATAAAGTGCAGGCACATCCTCTGACTAAGGTGTCCTCAGTGAACCACACAGCTCACACCTGAGTCCAGAGAAAGGCCAAAGAACAGCAACATGGATTTTTTGTTATATTTATTGACCAGGGATTTAAGTATGAAAAAAAAATATGGGGCCAGTTCCACTGAGGTGTTTGGTTGCTTCAGTTCCATTTACATGAATGGAATTAAGTGCCCAGTTGCTGCTTAGAAGACTGTTTGACCATGATATCTAAAAAACCAATTTATACCGGGTCCTGGCAAAAGGCATAAAATGCCCTTCAGTTTTCTGACACCCATTCCAAAACAAACCCATTGTTTAGCACACTCACTGGGATAATTTGATGCCCGATAAGTAATACTAACCTTCCTACCTTCCAGTGTGAAACCTGGAGCTGCTGTGGTATGATTCCTCAAGAAGTAGGAGACATGGCTGTTAGCACTTACCCTACCCTCCTGCAGCAGTAGAAATTCAATCTAACAGATCCCCTCTGAGATCTGAGGAAGAAGATGAAGTCGAGTAGCATAAAGAGAAGCAATTTTTTTCTTTCTTCAGTCCATGACAAACCTTATCAATCTTGCCTAGGCAAAACCACCATCCCTGGATTGCTGGAAATCATCTTGTAGTTTTCCAACCTAAGTCTATTTCTGAACATTATGTATCCCATTGATCTTGTGCCAGTATCATACTTAAAGTCAGCTAACTCTTCCACAATCTTGACATTCAGCCTTTACAAGTATGAGTCACCATATCCTCCCACAACCTTTATATTCCTATGCCAAGTTGAGCTTTTTGTGCATCCTTGTCCACAGCAATCATAGTCACCTTTTTAGTTCCTCCTTCCACTTACCTTCTTTTCTCTTGAAAACAGGTGCTTAGAAATGCTTAACACAATTCCATCTGATGCTAGAACCAGGCATTTTTACAACTGTATGGGTAAATCCTTACCTGTGCTGAACCAAATTCAGAATGCTTTGCCATTTGTACCTGTACTGTGTCCATAGATTCACAGGATATTCTGAGTTCAAAGGGACCCACAAGGATCATTGAGTCCAACTCGTGGCCCTGTACAGGATCAAGAATCACCCCAAGTGTCTGAGAGTGTTGTCCAAATACTTCAACTCTGTCAGGCTTGGGGCTGTGACCACTTCCCTGGGGAGGCTGCTCAGTGCCCAGCCACCCTCAGGGCGAAGGAACTTTAACTAATGTTCGACCTAAACCTGACACAGCTTCATTATCAACCCCTCAGGTCCTGTCACTCTTCACCAGAGCCAAGATCGGTGTCTGCCCCTCTGGTTCTCCCCGTGAGGAAGTTGTAGAGTGCAGTGAGGTCTCCCCTCAGTCTCCTCCAGGCTGAACAAGTCAAGTGACCTCAGCCACATTTCATACAGCTTCCCCTCTAGACCCTTCACTGTTCTAGCCCTCCTTTAGACACTCTCTAATAGCTTTATATCTTATATTGTGCTGTGAGAAACTCACTCATGAGCTGAGCTCTCCCAAGCACAGAAAAGGAGCTTGCTGGGGATGAGCGAAGGTGAGGAGCAGCCCATTGGAATGTGGAAACAAGGGAGACAAGGAGATAAATTAACTTTGAAGACACAAATTGTTGTTTATCTCGTCTCTGGGAAATGCACTTTTGTCCTTATGAGTACATGATTTAGTATCCCCTTGCATTTAGGTCATTTGATGGAGTTCTTGCTTTCCACACAGACGTTGCAATAACAGCTCTGCTGAATTCACAGCAAATTCACAGCCTTGGAGACCTCCGGCAGGAGCATCTGTCCCCCGATGGCTGCAGCCTGGGGAAAGGCCTGACCTGGAGCAGAGGGAGGGGAGGAGGGAGAAGCAGCCCTGAGAGGCTGGGAGGGACCAACCACTGCCCTAACCCCACCCTGTCAGGGGAGAGGAGTCAGGAGTGAAGTGGAGAATGGGGGTCTGGAGAAAAGCTGTGTGGAAAATGTTTTTTGTGCTGCTTGTCTTTCTTTCTCAATACCAGAATATATTTTAATTGTGAATAAATTAAATTAATTTTCTCCATATAATCCTGTTTGGCCCACGACAGGAACTGGTAAATGATCTCCCTGTCTTTGCATCAGCTCATGAGCTCTCTCATTCTGCTTTCTCTCCTCGTGCCTCTGAGGAGGGGGAGTGACTGTGCTGCTGGGTGGGTGTTTGGCCCTCTAGCAGGAATGACTGTATTGTCTGGTTCTTTTAAGGCTTCTCAAAGGGGTTTTTTTCAGGATGTCTATAACTATTTTGTATGGTTGAGAGAAGTGTCTTGGCTCTCCAGAAGAGAGGATACATGGAGGTTGTGGTCTGCATGTTTGCATGCTTGTGAGAGCCCACGCTGAGCCAGAGGCTATATAACATGGGTACATTTGTCGGCACCCCAAGTTAGTAAATCCTGAGAGCCCCTGATGTGTATCAGTTCAGGCTTTGAGCCCCACTAATGCAGCTGCATGTCTCTGTCTATACACTCAGGCAGCAGAGCCTGGCTATTTTTGTTTCCCCTGCCATGGGGGAAACAAAAATCCACAAGATGCATTCTGGGTGACCCTAGACTGAGGCTTGCCAGGAAAAAAAATATGTATTGAAGAATAGCAGATTTGTTTTTTATATCAGCATTTAGAAGAAGGCAGCTTCCCAAAACATCTAGGCATGATCTGCATAGCAGTAAATGTTGTGTGTGTGAGGTACTGCAGAGGCTGTATTTGCATTTATGCTGAGAGAGCAATGCTGCACAAGGAGGTGTGTTTGTAAATAGTTCTGAAGCATCCCTCTGAATTACAGCAGTCTGCCAGGCTCCTGGTGGTGAGAAGAGACATGCTATGGATGTGCAAAGGAGTTAAGCAGGATTGCTTCATCCCAGGTGTGATTCAGAGGTTTATGTGAGGCCATGACTGACTTTTTAAAAAAGCATTCGCTCAAGCTGTCCTGAGATATGAGGTGAATTGTCTCAAATGTTTAGAGACTGGCTGCATCTGTCAGCACGAGGGATGATGATCAGAGGGATGGGGTCTTATAAAATAGAGAGAGAAAGATTTTTTACATGAGCACACAGTGATAGGACAAGGGGGAATGGTTTTAAACTAAAAGAGGAGAGATTTAAATTAGCTCTTAGGAAGAAATTCTTTTCTGTGTGGGTGGTGAGGCCCTGGACCAGGTTGCCCAGAGAAGCTGTGGATGCCCCACCCCTGGAAGTGTCCAAGGTAAGGCTGGATGGAACTTTGAGCAAGCTGGTCTAGGGGAAGGTATCACTTAATTTTATGATTCTATGACAACCCCTCTGATGTTTGTAAATGTGTGTGTCACTTCTGCTGCACTGGGAGTTCTGCCTCTCTGCCAGAGGCTGCCAGTGGCTGGGAATGATAGAAATCTCATCTTTGTCACCTAAATGCAGGAAACTCAGTGTGTGGTTATAGGAGATGTGTAAATGCACAGTGTTTACGGGGATGAAAGAAACAAAGGACAAGGCTGCGGTGAGGAGAAGAGCAATGAAATGAGGCAAGTGAATCTCATTTTTAATGTGCAAACAGGTAGCCCTGGGTGCTGGTCACTGTAACTCAGATATGCTTGCACCACCAGTATATGCTCAGTTTCGTTTGCACTAGAGATCGCCCTCTATATAGTGAATATATTATTGCCATGAGTTATTTCCCACTGTCTACAGTAACAGCCCTTCAATCTCAAAGTCTCAATGTGATTTTTCTTTTCATAAAGTTTCCTCTTTGCTTCTCAAGGAATATTAAGGAGAAAATAAAATGCTATGCAATTATGACCATTGGTACAGACATTTAAAGTGAAAATAATCACAAGTTGCTTGTGGAATGAAAAAAGAAAGAGTAAAGATTACTTGAAGAAAATTTTCATTTCAGTGACTGAATGATG
This sequence comes from Pomatostomus ruficeps, assembly GCA_013400735.1. Classification (NCBI taxonomy): domain Eukaryota; kingdom Metazoa; phylum Chordata; class Aves; order Passeriformes; family Timaliidae; genus Pomatostomus; species Pomatostomus ruficeps. Next base: position 39,629 of record VYZT01028650.1, on the reverse strand, counting down.
AGGGATAATTTTGATGGTTTGTTTCTCATCTGCCCTCTAGTGTTCAGGACTCCTTTTCCTCTGGTATGTGCTCATGTCCAAGGAGTTCTTTGAACATGGGAAGTGAATAAAAAAAGAAAATGGCAAAACGATTGAGTTAGTGGAAAAAAAAACTTTCTAACGTCCTTCACTATATAAGTTCAAAGGATTTAGTTTATTTAATTGATTTGTCATCTTAGAGAAACAGAAGGACAAATAAGTAATCAATCTCATCTCCAGTCTCATCTCAAATTTCTTAGTCTTTTTTAGAAGCTGACAAAGTCTTTGCAAGTCTGTGAAACTGAAAGATTTATATAATCAGAGATCATTTTCCTTGTGATTGAAACAGATTTGTTGAACTTTCATAGGAATACTCTTTGGGTAATTGAAAATGTTAATTTATGGTAATTTAAAGCATGAAAAATACAAATACAAGACTATTTTAGAAAACAACTTTTTTTTTTGGAAACTGAGCTTATCCCTTACAGCCAGCATTGTATTAGTCATCTTCCCAAAATATTTTTTAAATTTCAAATTCAAGAGGAAAAGGGATTTTACATAAAAAACTATTAACTTATTCTAGGAACTTGGATTGAACCTTATTTATGCTAAATGTGCGCTAAACCTGTGTGTAATTGGATTAGTTCTGTAATACCCAAAGTTATTTTTGCAAATGCACATACACACACACGTAAAATATCTTGTCAAGATGTGATTAGGGACTAAATCATAGTGTGTGTGTGTGTATACTCACATATTTAATGTCTGTGTTGTATAAGTTAATATATAGATATATTCATATATATATACAAAAAGAATGAATTTTTGGGTATATGTATGAATGTATATATATGTATATATTCCTGTGTGATTTTAGGTCATTAATACATAAGGAGTGAGGAAACCTGGACTTCTGCATTGTTTTTGGAGCAAGGTGCTCAGCTGAGTTTCCCACTCCAGCACTTAAATAATATTTAATAATACTGAATTGACTCTCAGCACCTGGGGGAAACTGGGCCATACAATGCTGCTCCCTCTGTTCCAGGGAGTCCCTTTGGAGCTGACAGTGCCTCGATCCCCCTTGCCTGCAGCCTGCCCAGCCAGAGTCACTGAACAGGCAGAGAGGTCACTGTGGAGGGTGAACACTGGTTTTTGGTCTCCAGGAAAATCTCCTGGAAACTGGGAGCCCTCACAGGCCTCCAGGGCAGGATTCAGTCTCCCTATGATGAAGTAGCTCAAAATGATTCTTAGCTCAATTCTGATATTTTTCCTAGCGACTGCTGAGGGTAGGCTGGAGATGAACTCAAATGGGTGTCCTCTGAGTGGCATTTTGGAGACCCCCAGGTCTATGCAGGTGAGAGGGAGCTCTCCTATCTAAGCAGACTGAACTCCCTGCCAGGTTTTATTTTCCCCAGGGCTGCAGTGAAGATTCTGCAGCAGGACTAACCCCAGCACACAGTCCTGCTGTTCAGGGCCAGTGTTGACAAAACCTCTCTTCTCAATCTCTTTATGCCTGTGCAGAGTCACTTCCAGCTTCTTGTGGGTGACACATCATTATTCTGCACCCACCCTGACCCTGTTTGTTCCTTTGTCACAGCTGTACCTTAGCAAAGGATTTACTAAAATTCACCCTGAAATGAGTAATGATGGTGCTTGGTGACAGAACAGAGCTAAACAAAATGGTATCACTTTTTTCTCCATTTCAACCAAAAATACAGGTGGTGATACCTGGCCACATTAGTGAATGAACCTGTTTTTGCCCAGAAGGGAAAGGTACAGCTGCCTTCCGAGGACTGGGATCCTGGAGGAGCCCATGTGGATCATAACAAGACAGGCAGGGTTGGAATGATCTCTCAAGGTTTTCCCCACCATGTGTCAGTGACATGCAGCATGCAGGTTGTTCTGATTTCTGTTAGGAGGCAGTGCTTGCCATGGGTCTGTGCTGTGGCCACTCAAACATAAGGATCCCATTAAAATCCAAATATCATATGCTGGTTTGGATTGTTTCTGTAGATTGCAGAGGATGCTAAAACCTAATTAACACAGAGTGGCTGTTAACCAGCCCTTGTCCCATGCAAGAAGGGCAAACAAGGGCCTGCTCTGTGGTGGGAACTGGACAAAACAACAGATAAGGGTTCATCTCAACAGGCAGGCTCTGAGAAGAACTTCTGCTACTTTTATCTTCAGTCTATCCCTCCTTTCTCTTTCATATCTGTCATATCTGGGTGTTGGCAGGGAACTGGGTCATGCAGGCTTTCAAGGCAGAGGAAAATGTTTACTTTTCCCTTTGTGTTAAAGAGATTGAGCCTCTCTCTTGCCCCATTTAATTTCAGAGCTGGGTAATGAAGTCAATGCTATTGCTGTGTTTGTGACTGGAGAAGAAAGGATAATAAAAATAATGTGATGTAATGCTCTGATAAATTCCATGATTATCTTTAGCCTCCTTTACTTTTTCTTTTTATTGGCTTGACATGTACCTGCTGTGCCAGTCTGTTAGCCAAGATGTCGTCACTGCGAAGTGCACAAACATAATCTCTGTTTTTCCTTTCACAGACTGAGTGCAAGGCAGGCTACTAAGGGAAGATTTGGAAACTTGAGAAAGTGACTTCTGTAGTAGCGTGACAAGTCACAGGTATCACAGAACAATCCAGAGGGTCTTTAGCTCAGTTCCCTGCTCCACACAGAGTCAGCTGTGGGGCCAGCTAAGGCTGCTCAGGGCTTTATCCCATCCAGTCCAAGGGTGGACACCACCTCTCTGGATATCATGCTCCACTGCTTGACTGTCATAAGGGGGGAAAGGTTTGAGTCTCTCTCATTTGAGCTTATGCCTGTTGTCTCTGGAACCCCTGCCATGCACCACCATGAAGAATCTTCTTCCATTTTCTGGATGACCTCTCCCAATAGGTAGTGGGGGCTGCTGACCCCTTAATGGTCCATCCAAAGCAGTGCCCTATCAAGGCTGAAGAATCTGGTCCTCCACTCTCTCCTTACTTGGAAAGTCCTTCAGATGCCTTTTTCTCAGTGGTTCTCTCTGCCCTGGTTTATCCAGATTCTCCTTGATTGGGGAAACCAAAGCTGGGTTCAGTATTTAGGTGTGCTCTGAAGAGCACTGAGGCAGGGAGGGATAATCTCTTCCCTTTACAGGCTGTAGCCTTGTTGTTACAGCCCAGGAGGTCCATTGTCTTTGCTGCCAAGTCTTGTACCCAGCTCACTGTCCAGCAAGAACCCCTGAGCTTTTTCTGCAGTCCATCAGCCCCAGTGTTTCTTCCTTTCCAATTCCCTACCCAGAATCAGGGATTCTAAGGGCACAGCAGTGTTTGTAAGAGTTACATTTTGCAGTTCTCACTGGTTGCTGGATCTATATATAACAATATTCTGGATGTTTTGCCATGATGTTGCTGTGGGTAGTGCCAGGTGCCTCATGCTCCCATCTGCACTGTCTGTGTAGGCTGTGGTGTGTGCACGTGGAGTTTTCTTTTAGCACTTAGGTGGCAGGGAAGACCATAAAATACTCTCTGGTGATGGAGCTGTGCCCAGGGTTTGGGCTCTGTTCAAGGCTTGGTTGCTGATTGTGTGTGGGAATTTTTTCTGCTAGGGTAGAATGGGAGAGGGGAAACAAAAACATATTTCCCCTCCCTTCTCCCAGACCTAGAAAGCTGGGAAGGAAAAGGAAAGTGTCCTTCCTTCTGCCACATGTACATCCAGCCTTTCCAGTCATTCCCTGGATTCTGACCATGCTAAATTATATAAGGTGCCCTGCAGCTCTTCCTCAAGAATAACAGAGGCAACCTACAGGGGATATCCTCAACAGTTTTATTTTTATTCCCTTTGGAGATGGATAATGTCTTTTTTTAAAAAAAAATTGGTAAGAGTGTGTAGAAGGATATTCTTTGACTGAATGCTGAATGTGAGTTTTGCTAATAGGGGTCAGTGCATCGGGAAATCAAATCCCTCTGTTCCTGTCAGGCCTCCAGCTGAGAAGCTACTGAACACAAAGACCCAAATCCTTCCATCTTTAGTCATTCAGATATCTTTATCTGTCAATATCCTGGCTGTTTGGTCTCAGTGTTACATGGCTGGGACATGCAGTGAGTCCATTGTTATCCTCCCAGATCAGCTCTAACTCCATGTCTACTCAGTCCTTGTCCTCCCATTGAGAGAAACCATTTGGTGGCTTGTGTTATCACTGACTTCTGCTGTCATATGCTCAATCGAGGCATTAAGAGGAGGAAATGTTTTTAAATTATTTACCTGTGGACTTCAAGATAAATCCTACTCTATGGCAAATCCCTGAAGTCCTGCAGTTGCTCTCTGCAGCTGTGCTTCACCTCTCTAGACCTGTAGTAGTTCTCATTGTCTCTTCAATAAATAATAAGCTTTAAGAAGAACAGCAGATGTTTACACTGGTGCTAAGACAGGGTTCCTTTATTTTTTATCCAGTGTAGAATCTTTCACCTTTCTTTGAACTACCATAGACGGAAGACCATCATCCAGCTGACATAGTCCCCTTCATGAAAATTCTTACTTTTCAGTTTATTTTAAAATTACAACACATGTATTTCATAAAGACTGTTTGGCCTTTAATTCAAAGAGAGAAGGGGTTTTTCGGACATTAACTCTACGAAGAAGGTTGGTTAATTTCTTCTGATTAACTTTTCTAGCCACCCAGAAGACAGGTGAAAACTGGTCCTCCTATGTAGCCACAATCTATGGGATTTCAGAGGTCAATAAGTTGGAAGTTCTTTCCAGAGCAATGTGACACTTTTGTGACATGTCTCAAAAGTTTCTACACTAAACTCCTTCCTTCTCCTGAATGACCTATTTTCTGAAAGCAAATACGAATGTGAGGTAAGGAAATATCCACTAGCAACCTCTATCCTCACTTGGGGTGGTGGGAATGCTGAAAAAAAATCCTATTCTGGTTTTGTTGTAGCAGAGGCTATAGAGCTGTAGTAAAAGGTGGGATTCATTAGCCTGAATAAGGACTTTTTAATTTGCTTTACCAACTTTAAAAAAACTATTAAGACCTTGACTTTTCCCTCATCTGATTCCTTCATACCATTGCACTTCAACCTTGAGCCAGGGAAGACTGTAATGTCTCTAGTAGTTTCTGTCTCTCCCATTTAAATGGACTTTGGGGTGTCATTGACCTAGAAAGCAAAACAGTGGATGGAAGTTATAGGTCAGCACTTAGAGCAACTTAAAATAGATGTTCAAATCTCAACCACAAAACCTCCCTCACTGCTAAAAGTGCTGGTTTGACACTCACTTGGGATTTGCCAACAAATTGCCATCCAGTGGCTGAATAATTTGCTGCATTCAAGAATATCTTGGAGTAAGCTGCCTGCACCCTGTCCTTTTCCCACCTGTAATACACTCTTCCTCAAGCATATTTAGCTTTTCTGCACCATGGTTTACCTAGACACAAATGAGGATGATGTTCCTCCTCTCCTTGCAAGGCTGAAATGTTGTGCTTATTGTAAGCAATGCTAGACAAGTGTTTGGTTTGGATATTTTAAAATAATCTTTGGTTTGGATATTTTAAAATAATCTTTGTATGCAAACTCCAGTTAGTAGTTAGGTATTACTAGTATTGCCTGCCAGCTGGTATTTTGCATTATAAAAGACATATATAAAAAAAAGAAAAATCTGAAAACCTCTAGGGAAGAGTCTTAAACAAACAAGCCCATCTGGCTGTTTAGTGAATTAATATGTATTTTAGGTGGGAGTGATACCAGTGAGTGTTGTTAAGGTTGTCCAGCATTTCTTATAGTAACACTCTAGCTTTTATTGCCTATCATTTGCTGTATCTTAATTGCTTGGGCTGAAACATTTTATGCAGGGGCATCTTCCTTGGGCTGAATTAATTTGGGAAAACTGCAGCCAAAATAGTTTAGATATTTCCATAGAGGAATCTAGGAGAAATAATCAGTTTTGCCTACATTAGAAATGGATCATATGCTCTTCTTTGTAAGACTGCACTTATGTGCTTAGGAGCAGATACTCGAAAGACAAAAGATAAGAAATGGTCTTTCTGTTGTGTCCATCTCTCAGAATTCTATAATAAGACAGCCCATAAACATTTGATTAAAAACAGGTGGTTTTGGGTGCTCAGCAGCAACCAGACATAAACAGCTAAGTTCCTCTGATGTGTTGAATGCACTGGATGTTTTCCAGACTGTGTCAAAGCGGAATTTCTCTACAGTTTTCCTTCCTATTTTTGTGATGCTGTAGGTTAGGCCAGATCTAAGGTGGGATACAAGGTGGGGGATACAACACTCAGGGTGAGAGGACAGCCTGCACTGTGCCCAGGCTAAATAGGGGAGGAAGTTGCCCTTATGATTTTAGCAGAGGGAGGTCTAGGAGGAAACAAGGGGCCTGGGAAGACACCAAGTGATTTAGGTTTAGGATATTGTAGGCTGACTGGGATGGATGAGTGTAAGGTGTGACTAGGAGTGTATGAAAATGTTTGTGGAGGAAAAAGGAGGTTGTGTGTAAAACCAAGGAAGAGGGTAGGAGCTGGTGAACTAAGGGGGCAGAGATCAGGAATCTGTGGAATGTGAGCTGGGAGTTGTAGGGTAGGGGACTTGTTCATGATTTCATAGAATGGGTCATGTCAGAAATCACCTCCTGAGATCACATCATCCCTGGCCCTGCCCAGTGCAGGATCAGCCAGAGCAGGTTACAGAGGACAATGTTCAATCAGGTTTTGAATATTTCCAGTGATGAAGACTCCACAACTTTCTGGACAGCCTGTTCCAGTGTTCAGGGAGTTGAGCACTGACCTTCAGAAAATCTCAGCTGCTTGTGTGGGTGCCTCTGAAAAAGCCCAGGACTTGTTTTCCATGCACAAAATAGATGGCAGTGGCAGCCCTTTTTCAATAGGAGTGTTTAGCAAAATATTGATTGTGATTCTGTGAGGTACTGCAGTAGTGAGCAGTGCTCTGCAGCTCCTAAGGCTGTTTGCAAGATGATGTTTTGGGCCTGGGCTGTGTTATTCACAAAATCCTTCCTTTTTTTGTTTGTTTTTTTGAACTGCTAATACTGCAGTATTTCCTTCAAGTCCTATCAGACGTTTGTATCATGTTAAACATTTGAAATGTGCTTATTTACTCTCTGTTTTCTCTCCAGTATGCAATCTTCCAGAGCCCTGAATGAGAGGACTGTAACCTGAGGTTTCCCACTGCCTTCCAGGTAAGGAAAGCACTAGTGGGTAAAACTAGATTTTTGTTACTTAAAGCAAGGCTGTTTAATTGACAGTTTGGCTGTAACAAGATGCTGGACTAAAACTGAGTGGTAAAATGGGCAAAATATTAAATGGATGGCAGCAGAATGAGGACTCTGTGGCTTGAGGACAGGATATGTGTAAAGCCTTACAAGGAGAGGTATAAGCTTTTCTTGGAGGCAGCTATTAAAGCAAGCCAAATTTTTGTGATTCTTTTTATATTATACTGTGTGGGTTTTGTGTGAAATACATACTTAGTAAAATGATAAATTATTCTTTTTAGTTTTTCTAGTACTGTAGACTTTATCTTTAATTCTCCACTGTGATATGTGAAAATACTGCTGATTTTAAAAAACTGCATTATTTTAAAAACATCTTTATACTGTGTAGTCCCTAAGAATGTGTTGTATTTATAAGAATCATAGAATGGTTTGGATTGGAAAGGACCTTAAAGATCATCTACTTCCAAACTCCTTGCCATGCAAAGTGACACTTTTTACTAGATTAGGTTGCCCAAAGCTGCATCCGACCTGACTTTGAATGCTTCCAATGATAGGCATGAGTGATGGAGATCTGACTGTCACCAGCTGCATCAAAATAAATATTGATATATTTTAGTTGACACTTCTGGTTATATTTTTCTCAAATAGCTGTGTAAAAGGCATGTTTTGATCCCCTCTCCTGTTTTTCTCCTTCTTTTTCTTAACTGTTTCTCTGTTGCATAGCATGAAACTGGATTATGTGAGACTGTGTAATTCACATTAGAGGGTGTTTCAAATCCTGCTATAACAATATGGTGCATTTGCTTCCTAAAAGGGTCTTGCCATCTGAATGCTCCTAGAGCACCCAGGGGACCCAGAAGAAGTCAAAGCCCCAAGACTGAGAGTTTTGTTTGGTTTTGTGTGTCAGATTTTCCCTTTGGACCTTACCCTTTCCTGAAATTATAAAGTAGAGAGAAACAGCCCCTGGAAACTGCGTTGCAACCAAAAGGTAAATTCAGCTTCTCAGTTCATTAAAAGAGAAGTGTAACTTTCTCTGTCCATTACCTGCAGAGCTGCTGTGTTCCCTGCTGCTAGCCTGGAGCACACATTTAGCCCTTCCTTCCTCTCCCCAGCCACGGTGTGACCTGTTACACATCCACAGGGAGCTGTCACAGGGCTTTCCTGCTGCAGGCTGTGTCCCAGAGCTTGAGGAAGCTGTTGCAGCCAGGATGAGGTCTCTGCCTGCTGCCACTCATTGTGTGCTCCAGTTGGAGGCTGAGGGCTGTGGTCTTTCCTTGGCACGTGAGCCACACTTACTTCATTGCCCTGTGCATGTTTAAATCACAAGCTTGTGCCTCATCCTGTAAGGTTTTATGTGCTGACACTGAGCTGTCAGAGGCATCACAGAATCACAGAATGTTAAGGGGTTGGAAGGGACCTTAAAGATCATCTATTCCCAACGCCCTCTGCTATACCACGGACATCTCCCACTAGACCAGATTGCTCGAGGCCTTTTCCAACCTGGCTTTGAGCACTGCCAGGGTTGGGGCATCCACAATCTCCCTGGGCAACCTGGTCCAGTGTCTCACCACCCTCACAGTAAAGAATTTGTTCCTAATATCTAACCTAGTTCTGCCCTCTTTGTACCAATTACTCATTGTCCTATCACTACAGTTCCTGACAAAGAGTCCCTCTCCTTTGTAGGCCCTCTTCATATAGTGGAAGGTTGTTATGGGTTCTCCACAAAACCTTCTCTTCTTCAGGCTGAACAGCCCCAACTTTCTCAGCCTGGCTTCACGGGAGAGGTGCTCCAGTCTTCTTATCAAGTTTGTGACCTCCTCTGGATTTGCTCCAACCGTTCCACGTCCTTCTTATGCTGGGAGCATGAGAGCTGTGCTCAGCACTCCAGGTGGGATCTCACAGGAGCAGAGCAGAGGGGCAGAATCACCTCCCTTGACCTGCTGGCCACGCTCCTTTGGATGCAGCCCAGGATTCTGTTGGTTTTTCATCAACCATCTCCCCCGGCTCCTTCTCCTCAGGGCTGCTCTCTATCACTTCCTCACCCAACCTGTGGGTGTGTCTGGGATTGCCATGACCCAGGTGTAGGACTTCGTATTTTGCATTGTTGAACTTCATGAGATTTGCACAATTCCACCTCTCCAACCTGTCCAGGTCCCTCTGGATCCATCCCTTCCCTCCAGCCTGTGACTGCACCACAGTGTCTGGTGTGGTGAGTGGATTTGCTGAGAGTGCCTCGATCCCACCATCCATGTCAGTGACAAAGTTGTTGAAGAGCACCAGCCCCAGTACTGACCCCTGAGGGTCTCCAAGATAGAGACAAGGATGTTGTGTGGGACAGTGTCTGAAGATTTGCATAAGTCTAGATAGATGATGTCAGTCACTCTGCCCCTTCCACCAATGCTGCAGCCCTGTCATAGAAGGTCACCAAATTGGTCAGGCTTGAACAGGCAGTAAGAATATTGTAGTTCTAATCTGATTTCAGTTATTTTAAGACTTTTTTATTTAACCCTGCTCTTAGCAGAATTGGTACAATTACAATTACATTCCAGCTCTGGTAGTGTACAGTAGCAGACTGGAGTCTACAACCTGTAGAAATGTTTACCAGCCCAGTGTGTGCCCTGCAGCATGGACTGCTCCACTGAACATCTATTAGTTATCCTGCTGCCTAATGGGAATATCCGTTTCAGGTTATTATTAAATAACCCAAAGGCTCCATGCAAAGAATCCAGAAGATAAATTTTTTCTGCCTATGATGGGATATAGGACACCAAGCATGTCTAAGGATGTCTGTGCCATAGGGATTGCAGCCAGACTGGGAATGTTCAGCAGCTAAACAGGCACTGGGGCATTGTCACTGCTGAAACCTCAGTCTGCTGTGGGGCTAAGATGGCAGTTAAGAGACATTTCCAGAAGGTATATTTTGGTTTAAAACTTTGTTGACAGGCATCAGGGCTCAGATGGATGATTTGCTGGGATAGTTCTTCCAAACTGGAGTTAGGGATGGGCTTTACCCTTTGCCTCAGGAGGCTGTAGATAAGTACAGATAAGTAAGTCAGCCCTCGTGTTTTCCTAACAACAGGAAGAGAAAAAGAGGCACAAGGGAGAATTTAACTGTTTTCTTTTAGAAATCTGTGTTAGGCTAAGTTGATTTGCCTGTCTCTAGTATTCAAAGCAAGAAGTTAATCTAGACATGACTAAACTTTGGTGCTTAGTACCATCTGAGATGCCTTAAGGGGTCTGTGATTCCTCAGCAGGTCTGCAAGATATGACATAGGTTCTATCCTTAAAAACTAATGTTGTGCTATAAAAGGCAGCCTTTCCTCTCAGCTCTGTCAAATACATCTGTGACGTGTCTTTCTGTATTGAATCATATCTGCTTCTGAAATCAGCGTGCTTTACATGCTGTCACACCACTTATCTCCCTAGCGAACGATGCAAGTCATCGATCCCACCATGCAGGACCTTCCTGCATGACTGAGGATAAATGAAACTATTTTACTTATTTTTTTAATGTTTTCTTTTTTTCTTCTGTGTTTTGTTAGACCTTTATATCCACTTTGTTCTCTCTTGGCACAGTTGAAGATGTGCGGTCTGCAGGGTACAGACAGGGAGGTATCAGAGCCATTGGTTTTAGTGGACTCTGCATCTCCTTCAAGGTGGATTTTTCCTGTGTTGCAGATTAGCACCAACAAGAGCATTAAGGTGGGCAATTCCTCAGTGCTATAACACAGCCATGCTGAGCCAAAGAACCTGAAGCTAGAGGCCAACTCTGTCCTGCTATTCTTATGTGTGCTCTTGAAATCAGAGATGCAGCTTTCAAAAAATAGCCCAGATAAACAAGGTTGGAAAATACAGTCTTGCAAGCTGGTTACAAGCACCTCAGCAGGTACATTTTGCAGTACACATCGTGATTTAGCAGAAATAAGATCTGTCTGTGGTCTCAGTGATCTATTCAGCATAACCATGGGTTTTGCTGTCAGCTAGTTAATCATGGAGTGTGTGATTTAGATGTGCTCACCATCATTACAGCAATGAGATCTTCTTGCCCTGCATTCAAAATTACAGCAGGGAATCTCCTGAGCCACAGATGCAGCAAATATTTTTTAGCTCTTGAGAAGGGTTTCAGGGTCCCATCTAATTTTACATGCATTACATTTTTAAAGATTAAAATAGATAACATATTTCTTTTTTTTTTTTAGAGTTCTAGAAACTCCCTTTGAGTCAGCTATTCCATATAACCTCTGAGCAGACATCAAAACTGTTGCCTAAAAGAAGATTAATTAAAAAATCTTCAGGGATAAAAGTTTATAAGATATATGGAGGCTGTGAAATGAGAAGCTACTCCAAGGAGGTCTGACAGTGTATGGTGGCACTTTTTCCTCCTCTGTCAGGTAGTTTCAGGTTCTCCCACAGTCATGAGATATATAGAAAATGATTTTATATGAACCAGGTTATGATTCTGCAAATGAACATGGTGTGGAGACACTGTCTTCTAGAATATCTTGAGAAATGCTGCCAACAGCACGTCATAGAATCATAGAATTGCTTGGGTTTGATGCGGCCTTAAAGAACATTTCATTCCTGCCTCCCTGCTAGGGACAGGAGCAGCTTCCACTATTCCAGGGTGCTCCAAGCTCCATCAAACCTGGCCTGGAACACTTCTGGGGATGGGCCATCCACAACTTCTCTGGGCAACCTGTTCCAGTGCCTCACCACCCTCACAGAAAAGAACCTTTCCCTAATATCTAATCCAAACCTACTCTCTCTGTTTGAAGCCATTCTTCCTTGCCCTGTCATACCTGCTCTTGTCAAAAATCCCTGTCCATCTTTCTTGTAGGGTCCCATCTTCTTTAACCATTTATCCAGGTTTGATACTTTAATAGGAAATACCACCCAGTGCATTTCCTTGGTGCCTCGAGCTCATAGATTCGTATCATCTGCAGCATTCAGGTTGCAAGCAGAGACCTGGCAGCAGGAAGCAAATCCCTTTAGAAAGTTTCCATCAGTGATTTTTCTTTTTTTTTCAGTATTTTTTAGACAGGGTTTCACAATGTCCTGCAAACAGTCCCAGCTCCTGAAAGAACTGTCATGGCTTATGAGCATTACATAGCTTTGCACTGACATTTTGGGATGGAAGTGACATTTGATTGTTGTGACCTTGCTGTGTCTTCTGATGTTCCAGTGCAAAATGAGAGCATCACGACATGCCTCTTTGATAGATAAATGGCAGCTGAATGCCTTGATTTCACGTCTCTCTCAGTTAATACTCCGTATTTTGATCATGTGGCAGCCCATTCACCTGAGGTCTTTTTCCTTTCTTATTTTCAGACCATTAGACAAAGGCAAAGTTCAGCTTGTTTGCTTCATGCATGAAAGCATTAGTGTCCTGTGCTGTGTAAGAGGGTTCCTTCCTGGAAGGTTTTTTTCTCACTGCTTTGTCGGTTAGAGGCAGTTCTCTGTCACACAAGGAACTCACTTATAGGGAGATTTCCCTATGCAAAAAAACCTTTACACAATAAGACAGTAAAATCTCACTTTTAAATCCCCCTTTAAAGGCAGAGGGTTGGCCTTTAGTTTAAAAAGAAAAAGTTTAATATTGCATCACAGCAGCAACTTTGAAAGTCATTCCCTTCCTCAGCTTTGCTGTTTCGTTCAGTTCCTTATAAAAATGCAAGAACCCCCTAAAAAAGGAAACTGCTCCCTCCTGGAAGCTGGTGTTTGACCTTTGCAGGGCAGCGAGCTCTTTGCCGACAAGCGCAGAATGCAAACATTTCAGATGCATCACTCCATCTGTTTTCCCAGAGCCCCAAACCCGTGCCAAGGAGTGACCTCCATCCCCCGACTGCTGCTTTCCCTATGGAGAGGGGCTCTGGGGTGACATCCCCGTGCCTGTGCATCGAGGGCTGCTTGGCAGCCACGGGTTCGAGCGGATCTGGGTGCTGGGGCAGCTGTTGCTCTGAGTGGTGTCGCCGCCGAGTTGGGTAACCATGGCAACAGCATCACCGCCAGCATCCTCCTCCTCCTCACTCGGCTCTCCTCCTCCTCGGCATCATCAGGAGCAGCAGCAGCAGCAGCAGCCCTGGCAGGAGCCAGAGCCCGGCAGCCGAGGCTGCAGCCAGCTGCTGCCAGCCCCTACCCGCACCGGCACCCGGTCACAGCCCCGGCCCCACTGCTCCCAGCGGGAATAGGGCAGAGGGAGCTGAGGGAGCTGCACTGCAGAGGGATCCCAGACAACCCAGGTAAGAGCTGTGGGGCTGCTCAAAAACTCCCCGGGATCGATGTGCTGTGTGCCTGCCGTGTGTTTGCGTGCGAGTGTTGGCTGCGAGTTTTCCGGCTCGCTCCTTCCAACAGCAGTGTGATGACAATTCCAGGCAAGCATGTTTGCCGGCTCATGTTCCCCATCTCTGCCATACTCTCCCTCTCCTCCACCCAGATACATAAGGAATAATAAATAATGTTCTAAAAGGTTGTTAGAAAATGGGATGCTGGGGGTCCCAATGTGATCAGAGTGGGGAACGGCTGCGCTTCTAAAATAAAAGTGGGCAGCAGCAGCGGAGCAAAGGTTGACATGGTAATTAATAACCCTTAAAGAAAAAAAATTATGCGACAATGCACTTCTGTCTCTACCCACTCTACAAATAAATCTCTCTCATCATATTCAGCAGAGAGCTGTAAAGCAGAGAGGTATATGAACAGTTGAGACTAGAAACCTCGCTGTAGTCCACAACTGTCAGATTTACCTTAAGTGCTCTAAAACCAGACTAAATTATTTCAATATTAGTGCAATCATACCTGACAATATATGTATATATAGAATGACAAAAATACTGCTCTTAAACCTTTGAACCTCCTCAGAAGTGAAAAAAATAAAATTATCTTAAAGATGTGGGTCTGATGGCCACACAGTCAAAGATGCCCACTTCATCTGTGGTGAGAAAGCATGTACTGGGTACATTTCAAAAGGTGGGAAGAATAGTTCTGATCCAAAGGTACATGAGGACAGTCCTTGTCATTTTACCAACAGAGGAGATACAAAGCCGTGGAGTGTCCTTGTGCAGGCAAATAGATGTGGATGAGTGCGTATGTCTGAGGAGCACGGAGGGGGGGATGATAGGAAGTAAGTTTAAGCCAAGTGTTTAAGCTGTGAGTGTTTGCTATGTAATGACTGCAGAGAGCTCTTTCCAATTCCACAGAACTATTTTTATTTGTTTGTTTGTTTGTTTGTTATTGTCAGCAGTAAGGAGAAAGAGATCTGATGCTGCTGCTGCTGTCTCTGTCTCCTTCTCTAAACCCCTGTTCTTACTCTCTGGTGTCCTTTGTCCTCCCCAGATCATCCTTGTCTGTGTAGCTGGAAATGCTTCCTAATTACAACATGGGGATGGTCTGGGTATGACCCAACACAATTACCGGTATTCTTGTCTGTATATATATTTATATATATGCGTGTGTATCTATATATGTATATGTATATCCTTGTACATATAGTAAAGGTTAAGAAGCACCTGTCTCTCACGTTCAGCCTGATTTGAAAATCAGAGTGGATTTTGGTCCCAATCCCGCATTTTTCTACAGGATTGTAGATCCTCCTAAAATCAGCAGGTGCTGGAATATAATTTAAGTTTATAGGTACAGAACAGACGGCAGAATTGCGCCCACCTTTTCTCAGTGTTTATAAACATTCTCCTCCTGCAAGCTACAGAACAAGGAATGTGGGTAGGCAGGACCTCATGTCCAGTTCTTTTGCAGAACTGCTGTGAAAATTACCTGGGAATTTTGTTCCATCCCAGGGGAAATCACTAAGGTAAGGGATAGAAAAAGAAAATATAGGCAGCTATTTGGAATCAGTGCTTCCATTTGAAAAATAATTTCTTGAGGAACTTGACCTCATCACAACAGGTCTTCTCTACAAGGGGCTCTTTGATCCATGTTAATAACAGTGCTCACAGACACCAAGTTTAACTGAAGAGGATGATTTTGGATACTTACATTAATTGAACTAAAGCACTGTAGGGCTACAGTCCTTAAGAGACTGGGCATATTACGTTGTGTATTTGTGCATGAGATTTGATGTTTGCTTCAAATCTAGAGAATATTTAAATCTTGAGACTTCTTTGTAATAACAGAGAGGGAATAAAAGTGCCTGTCAAAATGCCTGTAAAAAGAGCACAGAGCTGATCATGTGTCTGACACTGAGACGCCAGTAACAGAACCACAATCCTGTTTACATGTGCTGCAGAGATGTAAAGTGTATAATCCAGGGGCAGCTCAGGGAGGCGCAGAGCGGTGACCCTCTCGTCAGCACAAGCAGATGATTGAAGGTCAAAGGGTTCTGAGTATTACACATTAACACCCTTCAAGTATTCCTGCACGGTCCTACTTTGCTGCTAGCTCTGGGCAGGTGATTTCAGAGAAGCCAGAATTCATATATGGACTTTTGATTGCTACAGGGCTGAAAACTTCTGTTAGAAATTACTCTGGGTAAAGCAGGGAAGCTTGATGTTTTCAGGAGCACTGCTTGGCCATAGAAACCCTTTGTGGCGGGCTGTTCATAGGAAGTCAGGGCACGGGAGCTGGTATCACTGGAAACAGCAAGGATGTTCCCCACCTCAGATATCCAGTATTTAATGCTCAGTGTCCCCCACTCCAGCAGCTCTTTCCATTGCTTAACCTGGAAAGCTTAGGAGAGATTTTTTCATTTTGTCTTATGGCTTTTTCTATTATATTTTATTAGTTTAGCAATGGAAGGGAACACGGTCTTTCTTTTGTTTTGTACACGGCTGTTAAGAGCTGCTCCGTCAATGCTCACTTATTGTTCACTAGCACCGTTCTAAGGGGGAAAAGATTATATCTCACGATATAACTAAGCATCTTTTAAAATCTCACTCCTTATTTTCATTAGTCACCCATTGTGGCTCTCAGAGCTCAGAACAAAAGAAGACTTATACAATAGTTGCAGTTCTAAAGTCAGCATTTGCCAACAGGTTGAGGCAGGAATTTTGGAAATGCTGCAGCCAGGATTTTGGGGTTTTTATTGTTGTTGGGTTTTTGTTGTTTTGTTTTGTTTGTTACTTTCTTTTAAATAAGCAAGATGCTTTTTTCCAGATCCTGCTCTGTAGTAACCTGAAGCAAGAGATGATTGGTAGAAGAATGTTGTACCTTGCCTTAATTTAACAATGTTATTAATTTTATTTTGAGCCTATGTGTACACTGCTGTTTATTATTCTCTTCAATAATCACACTCTGTTATTTTCCCTCTTGCAATATTATGGGTTTTTTTTTCCTTTTAAACCCTGTTGTGACTGGCTAGATTCACTGTTTAATGAGATAGACCCTTAACCATGGAAAAGTTTTCCCAGTGAGGAGGAGGACATTGAGATCTTACATTAGAAACTGGACACTTCTCTGTCTGTTTGCTTCCCTTAAAATTATGTACCCAATCCACATTTGATACAGAAATAACCTTTTTTTTCCAGTTTTCATCTTCTTGCAGAGTCAGGCTGGTCTTGGCAGGTTCTCTTAGTCTAAGTGATAGCCATGATGATGCCATGGGAACCTTTGTGGCCACTGAGCAGATACCCCACCAACACTTGGGAAGGTTATAATTCCTTCCTGGTCTATTGGCTCAGGTGCTGTAAGATTTTGGTCTCTTTGCTCTGCAACCCCTGGAGTCCATCAGCTTCCTCGCTCATGGTTTGAAACCTTCTTCCCCCACTGGTGAGACAGTCTGAGTGCCTGTGCTTCCCTCCAGCACAGCTCTGACAGAAGTGTGTCCACAAGTGCAAATAGTGCAGGTGTTTCTCTCTCTGTGTATTTCTTCTGGTCTCCCCTGTACCCAGCTCTCTCCCTTGCATGCTGGCAGTGCCTGGACGTGCTGCAAGAACCTCAGGGCCTGTGATGGGGCATGATCTCTGCTAACCCTTCTCCAGGAGGGAATGGGCTCAAACCACCTAAGCAGTTGTGGCTGCTGGGCTGATCCAAGTCCTCCTTCAGAAGGTCAGCACCATGACATGCCTGATCTCAACTTGTTGGGAGAGTGAGTCAGAAGCTGGCTTCCTCCAAATGTTCCAAATCCAAGAGGATATGATTTTATTCTCTCTCTAATCCTATTATTAGTGCCTGCAATGTTAAGGACTCTGTTATTCAGCAGTTTTATTTCTTCCCTGTTCCACTGCTGCAGATGGAGCATCCAAACAAAGTGTAAAAGGAAGAATTTCTTTCTTTTGTATGCTCAGATGCTGCTGACATCCATGTGCTGTCCCATATTGAAAGAGAATACCTTTTGGAGGGCGTGGGTGCTTTCTCTGGTTCTCCTACAAATCTGCCAGAAATCTCATGGCATTTCTGCTTCTCTCTCGAGTTCAGACATGCTTTGGTGTGGATTCTTTGTTTCTGTAGCCCCCACACCTCTGACATGGGTATGTTTCAGCACCAAGATCATTTTCAGTGGCCACAGACGGACCCACAAAGTTTATTTCTCTTACTGCACATGAGGCACTGCAAGTAAAAAATGCAATATCCTGATATCATCTTCCTACCTGTTGTGTTTTCTCATCCTTAGGATCATGGGAATAAGAGAACCTAATCAGTAGTGCTACCTTTTCCTGGTATATATGTCTACCAAATTCTTGATTTTGTAGTAGTATATCTAGTATGTATATATATATATAACATGTATATCTAGTAGTTATATTCATCATCATTTCTTTTTACTTGTTCTTAGCTATATGGTATTGTCATGGATAGGTAAGACCTTGTGCACCCTATTGGAATTTAGAGGTGAAACTGCAGATATTAAACAACAGACTTGTACTGAAAATGTATAGCAGTGGTGTGACAGTAAATTGATGTTTGTCTTATTTGCATGGAAACTTCAAACTCTGCCCACAGCATGGCTTTTAGGGATTTGCAGAATGCAGCACAATGACAAGCGGGACTTTCTTATGGTAACTTGGCTTGGCAAGGGCCACCTGTGCCATAAAGGCCCTGATGCCACCATTTAGCACCCTGGTGAGGACCGGGCTCTTTCTTGGCCCAGCTAGTTGGGCAAACAAATCTCCCCTGTTGTATTGTTGTACTGCTGTGCAGATCTGCACAGCTGGGAAGGAATCCGGCTCTGCAGCATCTTCTAATGTGTAATTTTGGTTTCTCTCATTGCTAATATTGCATTTGTTTCTGAGGCTGGCAAGCACAGACCCATTACCTTTTTATGGCCAAAAGAACATGAGTATTACTTGGAGGATGTGAGAAGAAGGCTTGAGTGAAATGCTGTTTGTATCTCTGTCAATTTGTCAACCCATACTGCCAAAACCATTGGGGCAGTAGGAAAAGCAATCCTGTTGTATGAGAATGATTTCTTAAAGAGTAGAGCAAAAGGACCAGCATTTCCATCCACTGAATCCTAGACAAGGGAGGTGTTGCAATATGAAAACTTCCATATCTATTAAATTATCTCATCCTTTCCACTCATAGCCTCTTGTTCTGCTCAGTGGCTTTGACTTGACCTCATTGTGGGGAGATGATGCCTATAGATAATGTAACCTCATATTCTTACTCAATGGGCCCTTGGCTTATGTCAGTTTTGAGATATCTGCATGAAACCACTGATTTTATTTGCATAAAAAAGTCTCCCATTTTTAGAGGTGATGGGCAGCATAGGGCAACACCCACTTTTGGAAGATCACATTCCTTTGTATGCCACTTTTCTGGATTTGTGTGCTATAAAACAATTTGTGTTCTTACCAGTATTTTGGTTTCTGCAGAGGACTCTGGGCTACAGGTTTTGAGCTGGCAATGTGCCAATACCTGTAGCAACTGCTCCCCTCTGTGTGATTGAGCACCTGAGTGCCGCAGGTACTGGCTCACATCTGCACAGCTCTTCTGCGCTGTTAGGGCCTGACTACCCCACGTCACAGGACCTGAGGATCTCTGTGGGACAAGGCAGATGGATTTCATTAGAGCTGGGCAGTGTCTGCTGCTGCAACTGACTCTTCTTACAGGCACTTACAGAGTACACTGCCCTGCATAAACCTGTTCTACACCCTGCAGCAGCACAGCACTAGTTATTTTCTTTTCCTGCCTGTCTTGGTTTAAAATCTCAGCTGAAACCTTCTCTTTTCTGTTTGTGCCTCATTGTTTTCTCTCTATTTCCCTCTCCCTTTGCAGCTGTGTTTAGGCTGAACTGTGTGAGGGTGCAGTTTTCTGGGGTAGATGTTAGAGGAAATAAAACCTCATTGTGTGATGTTCTAGAGTGCTTTGCTCTGCAGCCACCCAGCCCTTGCACCATTGGAGGCTGTGGGATGTTTGCCACTGACCTCAGGAACAGCAGGAGTCATCCCCGTGCACAAAAGTCTTTTCAGAAGGGAAGATAATGCACAAGGCTGTGAAGAGATTGTTGTTTGAGAAAGGCGTGGAAGCCTGAACCCTCTCGGTCGAAAAGCTTTTGTTGGCTGCCATGGATGGATCAAAGTCAAGCTGCTGTTTTAGCCTGGGATGTCACAACCACCTGAACATTCCTTGTCTTTGCTTGGGGAACCAAGCAGCAAAGTCAGGGGCATTGAGAGGCAGAAGAGGGACAAGGCAGAGAGACGTTTTTTCAGCAAGGCTACTCTTTTTTGAAAGAAGTCCATATGGATGAATGGATGAAATGGAGATGAATAATGATTCCAGAAGGTTATGTGAAAAGCCCTTAGATGTGTTCTTTCTTTTATGGTGGGTAAGGGAGAAATAGATTTTGGATTGCTTCAATTCTTTTGGATTGCATCAATTCTTTTGTCTGAAGAGGGGAGAAAGATTGTTGGGGAAAAAAAGAAAAAAACCAGTGAAAAAAACTTGTGAGCGATGATCAGCAGACTCTTGCTATTTTTTAGTAGCACTGTAAATTAGGCCTTGTTTTCTTTAGGTGCCTTGCGTTGGTAGTGGGTGACATTAATGCTTTATTAAACTTGCCATGCCATGGAGCTCATGGGTTTAGTGCAGCTAATAATAATATCCTAATTGAGAAACAGAAGGTGGGGTAGCTCAGCATCAGACTTTGGAGTGCAGAAATAGTTGCTGCTCATTGAACTAAAAATACACACCAGCATAACCCTCTTGCCTACAGCAGCACATGCTGAACACACTTCGTGTGCCGGCAGTGGGGGAATGGCTTCCCTTTGTTTTTGGCAGCTGCTGGGTCAGCAGTGCTCCATGGTGATTCGCGTGTGTGGCTGCCTCATGCTACCTTAGATATGCAAGGCCCCTCAGAGCAAGTTAATATCCTTAGTAAGTTAATAATTATCCAGAGTCATAAACACACTATATAGGATGAAACGGGCTGCCTCAGATGACTTGTTAAGCCACTTTGTCCCAGGGTGGGACTTTGTGATTGTGGAATCACCCAACGACACAGGAGTGACTGGAAGCAGGGACCGAGATGTAACCATGGCTACTCTGTTCCTCTGCTCCCTGCTCCTGCTTGGGGACAAACAGCAGATGTCAAGATCGCTACTGAATTATGAGCCTCGGAGTTATTGCTTCACAGTGTGGTCAAAGAGATTTATCTAATTTTTTCCTACAGCCTCCCAGGGTTTACCCAGCCTCTCCTCTTGAGCTCTACAAGGGTGAAATTCAGTTTAGCATGCACACATTTTTCTGCTATGAGCTTCAAAATCTCCATGACAATAAGCTAAAAGTGGCCCAGATGTAGAGGGGATAGGGTACCTTGAAATAGGTTAGTTAGATGAAATTAGGACACATCTAATGCCAGAATCAGCAGTGCAACATGGATATCTGCTGCATTGTCAGATGGCAGATCAAAGGTGAGGAACGCCTTGTAGATGAATCATAGAATCATAGAACAATTTAAGTTGGAAGAGACCTTTAAGATCATGAAGTCCAACCTCTAACCCAGCCTGCCCAGATGAGGAAAAGTGATCAGTGAGAAGAGGGAGTTAATTGGCTGTGTTGGGCACAAGTGATGAGGCATTGTCTCCAGATAAAGGATACAAACACAAAGCACTGAGAGAGTGGAGATAAGAAGCAGGGCCTGAATGCTCTAATTCAGAATTCCTGCATTGTGTGTAATAAAACCCAGCTGTGGGGGGACTCCTTCACTTGTCTGAATACAGAGAGACCTGTGGTTGGGATAGGAGAGGACTGTAGCTACTTTGGTCACCACACCTCCAGGCGGGAGGAATACAGGGGCTGCAGCATCACTCCTGCCTTGCTTCCCCTCCAAAAGTCAGGCACCTGCTTCTGTACAAGCACAGGTGCTTCCTTCAGAGCAGAACGTGTCAGGATATTGCATGAAGAAATGTCAGCTAACAGAACTAGTTTTGTAAAATCCAACACAGAGGTAAGCCCTTTCCTCAGTGCACCTGAGTTTTTCTTTTATTTTTTTTTTTTCGATATTACAGCCAGGAGATCCAAGGACATCAATCTCCTTTGTGTCTCCTCTGGGACTGTTTGGAGTTTGAGGGTTCATCTGGAGACAAAGTAGGCAAAACACAGAGGTTATTTCTCTTGGGATAGGTGTTTTTTGTGTGGACTACTCTGTGTTGAGGTTACCTTAATAAAGGGAGCACCAGGAATGACGAGCTTCCTTGCCTTTCTTGGCCAGTCTTAGCTTCTTTCTGGGACTGCAATTGTACTTACTCTCTGATGAAGTGAATAGCAAAAAAGCTATTTTTGTTCACAGGATAGTTTCACAGGATAATTCTGGTTGGAAGGAACATCTATTCCAATCATCTGCTAAAATCAGGGTCAGTTGTGGGGTCAGACCAGCCTTCTTAGGGTCTTATCTAGTCCAGCTTTTTACCCATTTATAACCAAGAGTGAGTGGCCTCTAACATATTCTGAATTGTCATGATCAGGGTCATCAAAAGCTTTCAGAGAGAGCTTTGAGAGAGACACAAGAAGTCTGGCAGCATATGCAAAGAGCATTTCTATGAGGACTTCTGATCATGGAGATATCCAGGGGAAACTGGCAGAGACTCTGAGAGGAGAGTGGTGTGCAGAGCATGACAGAGGTGAAAATGAACTTATCAAAAACCTTCTTGGGCTGTCAAGGGCAGGTTTATACCTCAGGGTAAGTGGCTTCCTCTGGGGACTTGTGGAATACGCGTTGCCGGGGGGAAGGTGCTGACGTTCACAGTGAAGAGGGTCTGGCTTGCCCTGTGTCTGTACATGGCAGATGACTGTTCTGGGACATAATGCCCCAGGTCTGTGATTTAATTATGTCTGGTTTGGAGACCTTTTACCACACCTGGGATAACTCAAGGCTTACAGGATGGTGTTTGGAAGAATCATCTTGTTCAGCAGCAATAATCACCAATTACAAAGAAAAGATCACCTTACTTAGTCATTTCCCACTGCTCCCATCTTCCCACCAAACGCTCTGTTTATAAAAGCTTTGCTTTCAGGACCCGTGCCACTGATAATCACAAGCCTCGCATCACAGGAACATTTTAAAAAGAGTTTGAGGGCCAACTATATAAATGGTTCCTCTTTTGTAAAACAGCTTGGGACTTGTAAACATATTAAGTCCACATATCTCTAAATAATTCATCATGATGAATTATTGAGTTGTATAAGCTGTATTTTAAGTAAGGAAATATTTTTTTCCTAATATGAAGGAAATAAAGATATTTCACATAACTTTGGAAGAAGTAGCTGCCATTTCACTCTATGGCTTTTGTTTGCATTGCAATTGATTTTTGTTATGAGGGAGTGGCTGATACCAGGTCTGTAGTGTGTGAAGGTGACTTCCTCAGCACCAAAATGTACAAAACCTTTCGGCAGAATAAGGCTTATCAGAAATAAAGGAGTCCACTTCCTGCTGTGGATGTGCAAAGGGCACATTTTAGAACTTAGAATTTTAGAATCACTGTTTATTTTCCAGATGAAATTGAGGATGGCAACTTCAATTCATGTAAAGTAAAGGTGAATGCTGTTAGTATGGAGTCCTTTGTAAGATGCTTTTGGGTTTGAGCCTTATTTCTGAGATTATTTTGAACTTTGTTCCCTTTTATATATATATTTGTATGATTCTGTTGCATTTTCTTTTCTCTCCCCTTCCTTTTCCTCCCTCAACAACAGATGATTTTGAAGACAGCATGAATGAAACAAAATGTTGGCATGGTCTAGCTGAATTTCCTGACAAGATAAACATTAAGTTAAATGTGAGACATATGCCTTAGTGTGTGACTGTAATTTTATAGGTTCTTTTATATGTTACGGTTGGCAACAGAATCCCTGTAGCCTATTCTGGCTGGAAAGAACAGTATTTCTTAGTCTTAAGACAGATAAATGATCTAAAATCTGCATATACCACCAGCTATACTATGTGAGTGCTGAAGTGTACTTTGGTTATAAGTACTGTCCATTCCAATTCATCTCATAATCAAAGATGGTTATTCAACCATGGTGCATTTGTGGTGGGGATAATGTTCTTATCAGAAGTCCTCTTTTCTGCCTTCATCCCACCCATGGAGTTAAACTGTCTGGAGGTGACATCCCAGCACCTCCGTTTGCTCCCACTGTGGAATGCAGGCTTGCATTGGGTGAGAATATTTCCTCTGATGGCTGCACAGGTGCAAAATTAGAGGGATATTGGCTATAGCTCATCACTTGTGAGACTTTAGTTTGTTCAGCTGGACCATCACAGGATAAATGCCATGCCTCTCCCCAGCCCCCTCAATTTTGGGGACCACTCACATTATCTTGGAGTTCTCTGAACTGCAATTAAATTTGCTCATCCCCCCGTTTTACACAAGGATCTCCATGCTGAAATGCCATTGAGAATTCTTCTGTGGTAATGTGCAGGCCTAGGAGTGAATTTTATCTGAGATCCTGATCATGAGTAGAATTTATTTTGCTTTACTTTAGTAGAGTCAGCTTCATGCAAAGTAGCCACTAGCTTTCTTTCTGTGGACAGGGCAGAGAAATAGATATTTCTAAGGCACTACCCAGATAACTCATTTAAAATGCATGCTTTAGGGCAGAAAAATCATGCTCATGCTTTGTCTTCATTGTCTGAACAGGAGCCTGGACAAATAGTTGAGGAACAACTCACTGTACATGTACAATGTACATGTCATCTTACACTGTAGATGTCTGTCCTTCTACTGAGTGTAAACTTATTTATTGTCAAAATATGGAACAGGGGACAGACATCCTGAGCCTTATCCCTCTTTTCCAAATACCCTTCACACTTGTCTTTATGGTATTTTTTCTTTTTTTTCTTTTTTTTAAATCTTTTTTTTGCAGAAGGAATCATACACAGTCCTCCTGCCTTTGCCATTCAGGTTTCCAGTCTGTTCTGGCATTTTGCATGGCAAGACCACCTTTCCTCTGATCTGCCATCACATTCCTCTGTGTGATGCCCCACTCTGGACTCCTGGCTGGTTGTTGGACTAGCACAGGGAAAAAATGAAGCAGTGTTTCACATTATGAATACGAAAGGATTTTGGTTCTAAGATATAATCAAGGTATAAATGGCATATTTGGCAAAAATATAGCCTGTTTAGAAACAGCGTTTGAACTTGAAAGATGCAAAACCTATGAGCCAGCTTGGATAACAGAGGCGCTGTAACTTCCTCAGCCTGTGCAGCCTGTGCCCAACTGCAGCAGGACATCACTGGGATGCTCAGCTCTTGGGAAGGGTGCTTTAGCCTGAGCAGAGCAGCATCTGCACCTTGCCCCTGAGAGAGCTGGTTCAGAGACACCTCATGCACACCACTGCAGTGGTTTAGAGATTCAGTACCCTTTGTTTAGAAGAGTAATTTAGTGCTTTGTGTGGGTGCATTTATGGGAACATACAGATCCTCTTAAAGAAATAGACAAGCTTCTCGTATTTGCAGAGGTTATGGCTGCACATTAAGAGAAAAGAAAATTAAAACAAAACACATTTAGTGGAGGAAATTTCCATTATTCACCAGCAGTTCTTATTTGTACCTTACTAGCTTGTTCTGTGTGGGGAAAGAAGAGGAGTTGGAAGCTGATTTCCAAAAGGATGAAGTATGTCTGGTGCTTAGTAAATCAACAACCTTGGGAAAAGAATTGCACCTGAAGGTGTAATTCCTACAACTGCTATTAGAATGGCAATAAGTGGGGCTGAGAGGTAAGGATATAGAGCTATTGGAAAGTGTCCAAAGGAGGGCCATGAAAATGGTGAAGGGCCTAGGGGGGAAGCCAACTGCAAGGAGTAGCTGAGATCACTTGGCTTGTTCAGCCTGACGAAGAGGAGGCTGACATTGCAGTCTACACCGTCTTCATGAGGGGAAGACGAGGGGCAGGCACTGATCTCTTCTCTCTGGTGACCACCAACATGGCTCAAGAGAACAGCATGAAGCTGTCAGGGGAGGTTTGGATATTAGATTGGATATTAAGAAAAGGTTCTTCCCCCAGAGGGTGTTTGGGCACTGGAACAGGCTCTCCAGGGAAGTGGTCACAGCACCAAACCTGACAGAGTTCAAAAAATGTTTGGACAACCCTCTCAGGCACATAGTGGGATTCTTGGGATGTTCTGTACAGGGCCAGGAGTTGGACTCAATGATCTTTGTGGGTCTCTTCCAACTCAGGACATTCTATGATTCTGTGCTTCTATGAGGTTTAGCCGTCATTGTCTCTATGAGGACTCTCACAGACTTTCCTTTTGTTACTGTGGAGCCTGGATTTCCAATGTGGTGGCAGATTTATCCTGTCTCATGCACTGCAAGTCTTTCTGACTCCAGCTGAAGTCAAGGAGAGCAGCAGTATGATGCCAGGTGAATACCTAAAGCCTGAGGTATGTAGAATTGAGAAAAAAAATTGAAGAATCCAGGGGGTAAACTAAGCCCCTGCCCTGTGGCTGTGTTCCCCCAGTCCACACAGAGGCCTGTCACCCTGGATGAGATTTGTGAGACACGGTCATTATACCTCTGTCTCCAGTTCTGAGTGCCACACACCAGCACCTCTCACAGCAGCCACTCTCCAGCTGGGAATGGGCTGTGCCAGCCCAGCCTGGGGTGCCCTCAGCAACCCTGGCTGGCGGTGCAGAGGGTGCTGAGACGCTCTGCTGCTGCAGATGCTGACATAAGTGGCTGTAGCTGCTGATGATATTTGTGACCTCTCTCCAGCCTGTGATTAGACAGTCCTGCCACACGACTGTGCTGCTGCTGCTGGACATCCAGTTGTTCCTCTCTGTAGAGGATGGTGTGCTCTGGAAACTTGTTCCAGAACTTTTCACTCCTGTGTCTTCTTAGACATTGCTGACCATATGTCAAGAAGACAACTTGAGTGGTTGTTTCCTTCTCTCTCCACCACTTTGCAAAGTGCTACCCAATGGCTGCTGTTACCTTGCTTTCTGTGGTTGTTCTGGTAGGATCAGTCATAGAATCCTAGAAAAGTCTGGGTTGGAAGGGACCTTAAAGATCATCTCATTCCAACTCCCCCAACACCTTCCACTAGACCAGGTTGCTCAGGATCTGCAGGTCAAGAGAGTGGATTCTCACCAGGAACCTGAACTATTCATTTAAACATTTTGTCTTTCCAGTCAGTAGCACTGGAACTGCCGAGGCAGAAGACAAACTCCTCCCTTTTAATTTTAAGGGCAATATTTATCTTGTTTTGTTTATGAATATTTGTCAAGTCTCAGCACATCTACTGTAAGCCCCAAATCAATGTTGAATACATCCTTTCAATTTTTTTTTCCAGATCATTGATTTAATGATCAGAAAAGTAATAAAGATGATAGAAAATGCAGAATTATTATGCTTAGGTGAGACTTGTGGCAACTTAACAAAGCTGTCTGAAAGAAGATGAAATTCTCTGTTGGTGAATGCAAAGTAATGTACAATGGAAAGAATTAACTTAAGTGATTCATAGCCCTTGCTGGCTTAAAAATAAATTCTGACTACTTGAGAGGAAAGAAAGCCTTCAGAAAACCTTTCGATGTATATGGTTACCTTAGGAAATGAAATCCTCTGTGAGTAAATAGAATATTTGGTGCATAAGAACTGGGATGAAGATTATTTGTGAGTAGAAAAATAAATAATGCTTTTTAAATTTCCCTACAGTTAAATATTTGGCAATTAAAAATGTTTCCACTTCAATTAACATGAACCTGTGGGAAGATTGAGCTAGAATTTGTTTAGGGAAAAATCTGGAAATTAAGGGTTCCAGTTGGAAAGTTCAGGGTTTGTTTTGTTTTGAAATGCTTTATATAAATGCCAAAATGCAATTGTTTTAGAAAAAGAAGCTATCTACATTTAAAAAAAAATTTTTAAAAAAGTGTTGATTCACTGAGATTCAGCGTTTTTGATCCATCAAAATATTTTTATTTCTGTCAAAAACTTTTGTGGGAAATACAGGGCTTTTGTTTGGAGTCCAAACACAAACAGCCACCCACTCACAGCCTGAGAATTTCTTGCTACGGGTCCCATGGGTGCATTCTCCAAAACATTTCAGTGTCTCACCAGAAGCGTGGCCTCTCCTGAAGTGCTGCATTTTAATTTGGTCATTGTGTCCCAAGGGTCCATGTCACACAAGCAGGAGGCTGCAGAAGCAGGTGACCAGAATTCATACTGGTTTCTGTGCTTTGGATTTGAGTACAATGAATACGTTATTTCAGCTGAGAATTAAGAAAATTCTTGGCTGAAGGGTCAGAACTCATGTTTTCAGTTTCTGTGAAGTTAATGGAAAAACTTCCCATTGGATGGGAAAGGTTTTCACTCCTGGTTGTGATATCAACAAGGCAGTCCCTGTGGCAAGCTGGGTGCAGCTGCGCTCTGCAGAACTGCTGAGTACCTAGAACAACAGAAGGTGAAACAATCTATATTAGTCTCTTTTATTTTCCTAAATACAGGAGAAGGATAACATTCTGTGACAGTCAAAGGTATTACATTGAATGTAGATTTAAAAAGCCCCCAATTTTAAACCATGTAGCTTGCAAAAAACTAAACAAAATAAAACTAAACCAAACCAAAACCCCACAAAACTAGGGAAAAAAAATAACAGAGGAAAATTTAAAAAAAATAAAATGGGGAACAGAAGGAAAAGTGCTCCATCTGTGGTTAGAGGATGAGAGGATGAATTTAAAATCCAGTTTTAAACAGAGGCTGAGGTCACAGAGGCTGAGAAAATGGAAAGATTCCCACCTGATTCATTTTTGCATCAAGCAACATCTGAGGGAAATGATAGAAAACTTACCTGCTGGGAAATATAACTTTTCCTTATCATAGAATAGCTCAGATTGGAAGAGATGCCCAAAGTTCCTTCAGCCCAGCCTTTATGGGAAGGGGAGCCAAGAGGGGATCATGGAGCAGCCCGTCCAGCCATGTCTGAAAAACATCCAAAGATGGGAACTCTGCCATCACCATGCAGAGGTTGTTCCAGGGAATGATTATTCTCACTGTAAAAGACTTCCTTTCTTGTATAGGGATGAAACCTTTTCTGGTGTAAATTGTAACCATTTCCCCTTTCCTTCTCCATGTGGTTCCTCATGTGGAGACAGTTCTGTCTTTGTAGTTATCCAGGAATAGTTACTGGAATATTGTGGTGAGATTCCCCCTGAGGATTCTCTGCCCCAGGGGAGAGATCTCCTCCTGTCATTCCTCAGAGGTCAGGTCATGGCACTCCAGTCTTTCTGTGTCTTTCTTGAGCTGTGGGGAGCAGAGCTGGATGCACTCTGACCACCACTCTCTGAGTGCAGCCTTTTAGCTGATTCTCTGCCCATCTTGCAGACCACCCATCCAGTCTCTATCTTGCCAGCTTGTCCCATAGATAGTTTGTCTAATTTGTAATTTCAGGATGATTTTCACTTTTCATTGAAACCTTTATCATTGGTACTGCAGTGTGGTATTTGTCTCCATTATTCTGAAATGAAAAGGTGAACTTCAGCATCTATTTCTTGGGTCATAAACCCCTATTCATATGTAGAGATGTTTCTAGGCTTTTTTTTTTTTATGTTTGTTTCTATCAGTACTGAAATTCTTAGGTCATAGTGCACATAACACTAGGATTTAGTACATAGAACACTTTCTGAATTCTGCTTTGCTTTTTAAATGTCACAATGCCTTCCTCGCTGAAAGCATTCAGAAAGCCTGGGTTCGGTGCTGCATACTGTGTTATGCAAGATTGGGGGAAAAAAAAGAAATACTTAACCCAACCTGTTAATTAACTTCCTTAGAATTTTCTTTTTTAGGATTTGGGGGATTTTTTTGGTAAAAATTAAAGTCCTATTTATTCAATGTGTAAGAAATAAGAATGTTGAACTCTATGTGAAAAATGGAGGCGAGGAAATACAAAGGTACTGCACAATTCCAGGGCTCAGTATATACACAGAAAAATAAGATACTTGTGACAATGGAAAACAAAACTGGAAACATTTTTTTTTGTCTCCTGTCTGCATGGTAAAATTGTCCTATAATAAATCAATTATTAGCAATCTCTTCTTCAGGGCTCAAAGGTGACCCATCTGCATTTCC
The DNA here is from genome assembly GCA_013400735.1 of Pomatostomus ruficeps. NCBI lineage: Eukaryota > Metazoa > Chordata > Aves > Passeriformes > Timaliidae > Pomatostomus > Pomatostomus ruficeps. Next base: position 9,942 of record VYZT01028650.1, on the reverse strand, counting down.
ACAGTAGGTTAAAACATTCAGTGTCTCTCTCAAGAAAATCCCCCATTGTGCCATAATAGGATTTAATATTTTCCATCATCGTGTAGCTGTGATTGTAAAAGGTAGTTGTTAAAAGCCACAGTGTTCATGACGACAGGTTTAGAACAGGAAGGCTAAAGGTGGCAAAGTTCCAGTGGGCACTTTTCTTTCTTTTTTTCTTTCAGCTTAGAAACACCTTTTCACAGCTTGTCCTCCCTCTTTCCCCTTTTTGCCAGCATCTTCCATGGCCTCCTATGGCACTCCTCAGGCAGGCCTGCTAGGCCGAGGGCCTGAAGGAGAGTTACACAAAGAACACACACAGACGCAGCAGGAGAGAGAGCAGGAAGAGAGAGGGCAGAGCCCTCCGACTTTATTTATATGTTTTTACACATCACTGTGGATTGGAGGTAGAAATCACTACCTCTTATAATCTACTTGGTTAAAGTATTTGTCAATCATATTTCTCCACCCAGTATACTGGAATTCGTAAACACAGATACAATTTAAAAAAACATAAATAATAAAAAAAAAACAAGTCATAGCCATGAAAAAGAAAAAATCTCACAAGAAAACACTAAACACTGCAAAGTCAAAACAACAGCCTCCCTTGGTCACATGTGAAATGGAGGCAGAGTTGTGTAAAATACCCCTCAATATAATGGACTTCTTGTACTGCTTGGGCCAGTTCTTATCCCTATGTCCCATAAACAGTTTACTGCAGAAACAAGGGAAATTGTTTCATAGCCACTTCCCTGAAATTGTGTTGTGCCATTACTGCTTTGTGTTATGCTCAGGCATAATTCCTGACTGGAACACCTCCTGACTTCAGTGGTGCTTCAGCAGGTTTGTCCTGCCCGTCTCCAATTCCATGGACATGTGCTGACCATTGTCTCCTGCTGCCTTGCACTCACCTCTTCTGTCCTTGTCTCTGCTGTCCCTACATGGGAACCTGTCACATCTCTGTTACAACCCGGTGTCAATCCCAGCAAACAGCCGTGATGACTGCCAGGTAATGCTCCCAGCTTTCTGCCTGTTCTTTTGCCCTTCTTCCCATTAGCCAAGAACAGAAAGCTGTGGTGATCTGTCTCTGGGTTTGGAGGATAGTTCTTCCCTTTCAAAATTAAATCTCCTTCTCCCCTTTTGTTCAGTTTGGGAAGGATGTTCCTGAGATTGGCCTATTCTTGTGCTTTTTTGTGTCATAAGAGGCTCTGCTCCTTCCCTCTGTTGGTTGATGTCTCTGTAAGCTTGTTCAGCTCTGAGTGCTGAACAGGTCTGAAGTGACGCAGAAATAAATATCATATCTTTACTGAAATCTCTAGCCCCTTCATCTTAGGTGTGCTTGAGTTTGCTGTATTTTCTGGTAAAAGAAACTGGATTGTCCCTGTTCTTCCTTTCATTCACTGCCTTCCCTCTCCACACCTTCATTTCCTTACCTTCCAACCTATAACCAATCTGCGTCTATCCAAAATCTCATCATCTTTCCTTTGGAAGGTGGCTTTTTATCCATCCCTCCCTCTTTTCCTGGAGAGTTCTAACCATGCAGATACCCTGGAGCCAGCAGTGTCCTTGTGGCCAAGAAAGCCAATGACATTCTGGAGTGCATTAGGAAGGGCATTGCCAGCAGGTCGAGTGAGGTGATCCTGTTCCTCTACTCAGACCTAGGGAGGGGTGTCTGGGGTGCTGTGTCCAGTTCTGGGCTCCTCAGGACAAGAGAGACATGGAGCTTCTGGAGCAGGTCCAGTGGAGATGATGAAGGGATTGGAGCATCTCATGAGGAAAGGCTGAGGGAGCTGGGGCTGTTCAGCCTAAAGAAGAGATGACTGAGAGGGGATCTCATCCCTGTGTGTCCCTGTCTGCAGGGAGGGCTCAGAGCAGGGACCAGGCTCTGCTTCTGGTGCCCAGCAATGGGACAAGAGGAACAGGCAGGAACTGATGCACAGGAAGATCCACCTGGACATGAGGAATAATTTTTTTACTGTGGGGGTGACCGGGCACTGGAACACATTGTCCAGAGAGGGTGTGGAGTCTCCCTCACTGGAGATATTCCAGAACTGTCTGGACACAATCCTGTTCCATGTGCTCTGGAATCACCCTGCTTGAGCAGAGACGTTTGACCAGATGACCCCACTGTGGTCCCTTCCAGCCTGACCCATTTTGTGATTTTGTAATTGATTCTGTACTGAGGTGGGGACCAATTTTGCCAAGCAGGAACATGTTCTTATCTCTGCTGGTAGCTGTCTTCTTGAAGGACCCCATCCTCTTCTAAGCCAGGGAAAGAAGTGAGAGGAAATGGCAATATTTAAATTTGTTCCTCTCTAAATGGTCACAACTAATTCTGAAGGCTACAGCTACTGTGAGATGAGCTAATAAATGCCTCAAACAGGTTTCTGAAGTCTGTACTAGAATGGGATGAGTCACAGTTGCACCAGCTGACTGCAAATGAGTGGGTGGGAGGGGAAGAGGCCCTGTACTTTGTACTGGCAAGGTAGGAACAAAGAGCTATCCACAGGCCTGGGATACAATCCAGGGTGGGTTAGGACTGACAGCTCTGCAGCAGTAAGATTGTCAGAGAGGCAAACAGAGTGATTGTCAGAGAAGTAAAGCCTGAGCTTTCAAGTTAAATCACACCTTGAAACCATTCTGTCTGAAAGAAGGACGTAGGAGATCAGCAGAGGATTGGTCAGACTGTGAGATGCCGTGTGGGATTTAGTCTCTGCTGCTTGGTCTGACTGCTTGTATGTAGCTCCTCAAACACCAACATTAGGAAAAAGAATGTGCTGTGATTTGAGTCAAATCAGAAAACACATTCAAGCTTCAGTGTTTAAGATCAATATGATGGAACATGGGCAGATAGTGACAGGACTATCTGTTACTAGGAGTAACAGTTTTAAACTAAAAGAGGAGAGATTAGCTGTTGGAAGAAATTCTTCACTGTGAGGGAGGTGAGTCACTGGAACAGGTTTCCCAGAGAAGCTATGGATACTCCACTCCTGAAAGTGTTCAGGGCCAAGTTGGATGGCGCTCTGAGCAACCAGACCTAGTGGAAGGTGTCCCTGCCCATGGCAGGGGGGTGGAAACTGGATGGTCTTTACAGTCCCTTTCAACTCAAACCATTCTATGATTTCTATGACTCTACAAAACTGTCTGCATTTGTGGCCTGTTACAGAGGCTCCAGATGCAAAATTCAATTCTGAACCCAGGTTTATGCCAAAGATTTGGTGAAATTATGTCAGAGGTTTCTCATTTGCCACGAAGATCTTGCAGAGGTCAGGGTTTGTTGTGCTTGTTTTGCAGCAAAACTGTGCAGATTCGTTTGAGTGAGGAAAACCCAGAATGAGGAAGACTGGAGAAATTATTTTGTGCACTTTGCGGCAGCCAAACCCCCTGCCTTTCCATGTGCTGCTGCTCAGCCCAACTGCTGTGTGTGTTACAGCACTAGGTCAGAAAGGGTTTGTCAGCCCTGCGAAGATGAGCCTTGGCCTCTTGTTTTCTGAGATGCAGCAAGAAGCACCACCTGTGTGGACAACTTCTGCAGGCACTGCCCTGCTGATGGGTGAAGCTTCTTGTGGGTCACAAAAGCGTCAGTTCCCCACTTTCTGCTGAAAACAGCTGTTTGTGCGATTGGTGTTTTTGAAAGATGAGTACAGCCCAAAGGATTCACAGGATTGGTGTTTACAGATGGCAATATTGCAAATTGATGTGGGGGTTGGAGGGGTGGCACAGGACACAGAAGATCTAAGTCTTATGCTTTGTCATTGAACGTAGTCTTAGAGTCAGAGTCACTGAATCATTCAGGTTGGAAAGGACCTCCAAGATCATTGTGTCCAACCACAAACCCAGCACTGTCAAGTCCACCACTAAGCCATGTCCCCAGGTGCCACTTCCATACAGTTTTTGAACACCTCCAGGGATGATGACTCTACCACTTCCCAGCCTGTTCCAACACCTGACCGTCCTTTCCATGAAGACATGTTTCCTAATATCCAATCTAATCTGCCCCTGACACAACCTGGGGCCATTTCCTCTGATCCTATCACTTGTTGCTTGGGAGAAGAAAGCAATCCCCGTCTGGCTACACCCTCCTTTCAGGCAGGTGCAAAGAGTGATAAGGCCCTCAGAGATAAGACCCCTGTGCCTCCTTTTCTCCAGGCTGAACACCTCCAGATCCCTCGGCTGCTCCTCACCAGACTTGTGCTCCTGACTCTTCCACAGCTCCCTTCCCTTCTCTGGACATGCTCCAGCCCCTCAATGTTCTTCTTGTCACAAGGAGTTCAAAACTGAATGCAGGATTCAAGGTGGGGCCTCACCAGTGCCCAGTACAGGGGCACAGTCACTGCCATGGTCCTGCTGGCCATGTTATTGCTGATACAAGCAAGTCAGTGCTGCTTATTTTGGAAAACTCACCCAGCCTAGACCAAGCATGGTGTTTTCTGCTCTCTCTGATGAGATAATGCAGGAGATAACTATTTTTGGCACATGTTACTCGAGTTTTTGAGACGTCATCTGGCCTTTTGAGGCATGCAGATCAACTTGCTGCTTTCAGCATATCACAGGCTGGAAAAATGGGATACAGCCTTGCTGGTGGATAGACGGGTGGAAGGAGAGTCATGAGTCAGGTTTAGCATGGGGCCAACAATGCATATTGGGAAAACAGGAAACTATGGGCAACTCATGCCAGGAGGATGAAGACAGTATGAGAATGTGGTCTCCTTGCAGTATGAAAAAACAATTCACGCTGACTGATCTAGTTAAAAAAATATTCTAGAGAGGTTAAAACAATTCATCTAGACATATCATCAATAACTGATTATTTGCAGCTAAAATTAGACCTGGAATGGGCATTTTGTATCTTAATTAAAACAAAACTATCTTTATCAATGAGCTATGACAACTTTGAGCAGACATTTCCTAGTGAATGTTAATCCCTCAGTCTCTTTTGATTAGTAGATGGGATTACATTAAAACTGATCCTCCTTCCAAGGTCCGTTTGTGTGCTCGGTCTCACTATTGAATTACATGGCTGGCCCTGTGCCAGGCACAGGTTCCCCATCGGGACAATGAAATCACAACCACAGTGATGCTCATTTGTGTTTTACAGTATGCCATTTATTTATTACAAAAGGCTCGGAAGACTCTATGCCTTGGTGAGCTATTATTTAGGCTTCAGATCTCTGTTAAACCTTATTACTCTCTTCAGTTTGCTTTGCACAGAGCCAGCTTTTGAAGATAAGAAGGGAAAGGGTAGGGAAGAAAAACAATGTCATATTTAAAATCTAGCTCTAGTGAGAGTCCCTCAGTTGTACAGGCTGTTCTGAGGGAATTTTTGACTTTCAACCTGAGAGGAAAGACCACTAGACAAAAACATCACTGGTCAAGGTCAGTGTAACAGGTTTGGAAGCTTCAGTTTGGACCTGTGTGGGTCTCGTTAAAAGATGACTCCCTCTGGCTCATGATTAAGCTTCAGACAGCCAAACACTGAAAGAAGCTGTTCCTAAATTGTGCTGACCTGTTGCAATTGTTCTCTGAGGGTCCCTGTGAAGCTGGTGGGAGTCGGTGACATGATCTTTACAGAAATCAGGATCAGAGAAGAACTGCCATGTCTTTGTTTTCTGTTTCAATGTTCTTTCTTAGTAATTGAGAGTAATTAGAGCTATGAACAATTCTGCCCTGGGGAATTGAAAAAAAACTTCACAAAAAATAACAGAGAAGAGCTGTTGACAGTCTGAAAAGCTGGACAGCTTTCCGTTTAACTCCCTCCCACCTTTTCCATCTGTAGCTCTTGTCATCAGCCAGCAAGCCGGCCAGGAGACGGTGATAGATAAGTAGTCTGCAATCCCCTAAAGGTCCAGATTACATCTTTCCTTTCCTTGTCTTTCTTCTCTTATATCCTTTAATAGTCAGATGTTATAAGGGGTGCTGTGTTCCTTGGCTTGTGCTGTTGTGATCTGGAAGCTATTTTCCAGCATCTGACTGGTTCACTAGGGAGTTACATGAGCATTTTGTAAGAGTGTGAACTGATGCCTTAGCTGAGCTAGTAAGCATCATTCTGAGCCTGCCAAGGCTCAAATGTGAAGTGGAAACATATATATATATATATGTATATGTGATTTAGGCAGAAAATATAAAACATTATGGGATTCCATACAGTGTTGTAAACAATATTCTGTTTCACTTTGCTTATGTGATTTGGCATTTCTCACAGAACTAATGCTCTGTGAGAGCAGTAAGAAGGATGCTGTGCTTGAGTGGAAATAACGTGGGATGCGAGTGATTGATGTTGCTTGAAATGAGGAATATAAGAGACTCCAGATAGCAGACTAATTATGTAGCTTGTTTATTTTCCAAGGAAGGTCTCATTACTACGATTGGTGTCGAATGGAGAAGAGGGATCAGTTATTCACTGTCTTGGATCTGTTTATTCATTCATCTGCAGGTCTTTGAATGCCTACAGATGGGCTGGAGAGGGTTTCAGAGGAAAAGAGATGGACACAGTGCATGGTTATATTTTGTAAAAGTGAATCTATGGGGAGGAGTCACCTTGAATCCACAAACCCACATTAAATTTCTTTTTCTTTTTATTTTGATAGCCAGGTAGATAGCTTATCATCTTTTATTGTGCTTCAGCCAGTATTTCCCCTGCAATGTCTCCAAGTTTTCCAAATACATGAAGTGTTACACTTCAGCATTGTGTGCTTCTCAAAACTATACAAAAAATTGGAGATGAGGCGTAGGTGCTAGAAGTTTATTTTTTTTCTGTGATCTTTCCGTTCAGGAAAAAGCAGCCTTAATTAGACTGGTTAAGAACTGATAGCAACCTTTATCAAGTGAAGTTGATGATGATAATTCTGTCTTGGAACTATAGCACGAACATGAACATATGTAGCTTTAAAACAGTCTCCTGCCTTTGTAGTGCACTGAAACAAGAAACTTCCAGAGCAAATCTGAAAAAGAAACATAGGATACCTCCAATAGTATAAGACTGATTAAAAGAAACCAAACACACTGATTGTTTTCTATACTTTGAATGTCTTCATAACACTGAGGGGAACATTCATAACCCAGTTGCTTCTGTTCTATCTGGATATTTGCAACATAAGGAATGACTTCTCCATGCTACTGTTTTCCTGCAGGATCAGGGCCTTTCCACCCTATCTCCCCAAAGACACCATGTTGTCAGTTTGAATTGTATTATTTTGGGACTCTATCTTGTCTTACTCTGTTCAGGGTAGTCCGTTTTATCATGATAGCTGACCAAAAAATGAAGAATAATGAATTTTTTTTTTTGCATTTCAGAGTGTTTCTTTGGTCGCATGTGGCCAAATCTCTTTAGATAAAGGATTGATTAATTTAATTTTATTTAATTTCATTTTTCTAGTTGTTAGGGGTTTTCTCCCAACATAAAAGAGGCTTGTGTTAAGCAAACCAGTTCTATTTTTTGCCTGCCTAACTTCATGCAAGCTGGAAGTTTCTTCTTTGTGCAGCGAGCTCCCTACTGTTGTTCTGAGCCTTGGAGAGTCTTGGCTTTCCATCTACCCAGGCTCCGTGGCTGTGCTCCCCATGCTTCTATTACCAGAAATGACTGTTAAGCCATAGTGCCTCAAATACTGTTTTTCAGCTCAATGGTTTACTTGAGTGACTGGGGAGAAGCTGCAGATCTTTCGACTACTACCACAAAATCAAATAAAGTAGTAGATCACTTATATTTTTGAAAGCAAACTGAGCTATTGCTTAAATTTGTTTAATTTTGCTAGAATTTTGAGGAAACGTTTTGGGAGCCATCAATCCAGTGGTGCCAGCTCCAGGTTTGACAGAAAACATGAAGGTTTACCACAAAACAAAGCAGAGTGATTTGGAAGATGTTGTGGGTAGAAAAGTCTAATCCCCTGAAGCTTTACTTGTGTGGATTTAGGCATGAGTTTGCACTATTAACCTGTACTCTCTCTGCCCTGGTTATTGTGCCTTCAAAATCATGTTAGACTGCAAATGGACTTGAGCTGCTGTGCATCCACTTTGACTACAGTATCAAGTTTTGTCTGGAAAAGCAGATTTTGTTTTTATAGGTGTTTCAAACAGGTTCACTATATAAACCCTCTGTACACAACCACTGAGACCAGCTTTTGCACGTGCTACTAAAAAAGAACATAGAAAGCAACTCATACTGCCTTTAATTTGGTATTTTTTCTTTAGTTGATAGGGTGTTTTTACTTTACTCCTTTTCTAGAGAGACAGCAGATCAATTGAGCTCTGTGGTTCAAGGTAAAGAATAGGCTAATTTCTTCATGATTTCTAGTAGACAACAGTAAATTATTCCCTTACACATCTTTTTACAGGATCTGAGCTACAGCAATGCTGTTATTTCTCTCTTGGTGGTGCAAATAATTAACGATTGTGGTAAACCAGGCTGATCCCTTCCCATGTCACTCCTTGCTGCAGGTCACTGTCCTCTGTAGATCAATGCGGAACGAGGTGACAGAACTTGTGTGCCAAGGAGACTCTAATGATATTAGTGAATATGAGACAAAGCAAAAATTTCAGGGCCTGTTTCAAAGCAAAAATTCATCCTGATTTGAAATATCAGTATATTCCGATGAACATGATGAACTTCTAAAGAGTTTCCTCAAGTTCTGGGTATTTTAAGCTATTGAGGCTGATCTCCAAGCACGGAAGCAGAGAAGCCTTTTATCATACCTGCATTTTCCCTACAGGATTGCTGAAGCCCATGGAGAGGGACATTTTACATTGGCATGTAGTGATTGAAAAAGGGGTGAGAGCTTCAGATCAATAGAGAGGAGCTTTGGATTAGATATTAGGAAGTATGAGGGTGGTGAGGTCCTGGCACTGGTTGCCCAGCAAAGCTGTGGCTGCCCCATCCCTGGAAAAGTTCAAGGCCAGGTTGGATGGGGCTCTGGTCTAATGGAAGGTGTCCCTGCCCATGGCAGGGTGTTCAGAACTGGATGATCTTTAAGGTCCATTCCAACCCAAACCACTCTGTGACTCTCCCTGTACATAGCCAATGATTCCGGGCAATCATTGTGTGCAGGCACGGTGGCTTCTTGAGGTAATAAAATAAAAACCAAAACAAACTGCTTGCGTAAAATCATGTATTGGTGCCTAAACTCGAAAAAATTCACTGTGAAAGCCAGATTCTGTCCTTGTTTTGGCTGGGATGGAGTAATTTCCTTCCTAGTAGCTGGTATAGTCTGAAGACAGAGGCCCTCTGATGGCAGGGCAATGTGTTTATTGCCTTGAATAAGACCAGCATTTCACCTGCTATTTTTTCAGAACGAAGCCTTCTCAAGCTTACTGCTGTGTGCAATCAATAGCTGCTGCCAGAAGACTATCCACAGATGGAGAATGAATAGCTCTGTAGGAATTTCAGATATGAAATTTTGGTTTTCAGTTTATCAACATTTAGCAATTTCTTAATTATAGTACCCAGCACTTTGAGCTCTTTACCTTTTCAAAGCACTGCACAATTATTAACAAATTAATTGCTGCCTCATTGCCCTGTGAAATATGATGATAGTTATTTGATTATCTGGTTCTCCAGTAAATGAAAATAACCACATTGCTTATAAGACTACATATTGTATATATGTGTATACATAGTAATATATATGACCTATATATATATAATTCAAAGAAGTTTTGCTAAGTGAGGGCACTGAAGCCACCCATTATGAATTTTTTTATTGCAAAGGTTATTCAGTGCTACAGCAAAATTCCTGTATTGTGGCAGATTACCTGGGAAGAACAGGAAGAACAAAGGCACGTTTGTCCTGTAATGGAAGCAAAGAATCTTCTTTTGTTCATAGGGGAATCCACTATGGTGAGAGTGTGACTTAAAGGCAGAGGATTATCATCTCTGCAAGCTTCTCCTGAGAAATGGGAAAGGAAATGATGTCATAGAATCATAGAGTGGTT
>VYZT01028648.1:0-17560 GCA_013400735.1 Pomatostomus ruficeps | reverse complement strand
AAAAAAAAAGATGCAGACATCAAAGAAAATTAATCTAAGATATCATTATGCACAAAATAAAGCATCTACTATAAGAATCATGTATCACTTTCCCTCATATTTTATTTTATACAGGCATTTCAGATCCTGCCATTCTCAGATTTCCTTTAATTTTTAAATACCTTTTCTAACCTCACCTAAATGTGCATTATATCCCAAATCTAGGACTAACTGATGTCTTTAAGTAATTTTCTAATTTTATTTTTTTCAAGGGACACTGCCACACTAAAATTCTGGGTAGATCTGATCCAAAGGTGTAACTCCACTGGTACATGAGCAACAATCCTGATTTATATCCACTGAGATTGCTGAACCTCTCTACTTATTAAAAAACAACAACAACAAATCCTTACCACTGTTTCAGATTATAACAGAAAGGAGAAATCTGAGTTTAAATATTTCTTCTGAAATTAAGAAGCAATTTTTATCTTCCAGGTAAAGGCTGATCATATGTAGACTGAAATAATGTATGAAGAAGTTAGTCTGTAAATCATAAGACATATAAATAAATATAAAATAGATGTCTTGCTATTGAACACAATTGATTGTGTGCATTTTTCAAGATGCACAGTTTGTTCTGTGAATGTGCAATTTCTTGGAGTGTACAAATCACTCCAAAGAAATTGTAGCCAGAGCATAGGGCTGGGAACTGGGAGATGGGAACTACTCCTAACTTGGCTGAAAACTACCTGTGTGACCTTGGCAAACATCTTAGGACTCTTAGGACTGATGGCTTCTTAATGAGAGAATCTGCTATGAAAAATGGAGGTGGGGGTATCAGGTAAGAACATATGTGTACCCGTGAAAAGAAGAGGAAGCTTCTGAAGCAAATAATTATTTAATTGGGTCAATGTTTGCAAGGTTTTGCAACATCTTACATACAAATTCTAAAATCATGAAGACTGTAGGAACAAGAGCAAATGGAAGAACTGCGTCACTAGACTTGCCTTATGGAAAGTGACAGGGTCAGGAGGCAGATTTGAATGAAACCACACTTGAGGTAGGATTTGTTCTAGCACATAAGAAGAGAACAGGCTGCCTGGGCAGAACAGAAGTGGCTTTGATAGCAGGGGAGAAAGCAAAGATCAATCGTTGATCCTTTACAATACTGGAAACACTGAAACAATTTTATGAAGACATGCAAACTTGTTGTTTTGGTTTTACCATGGGGATTCGGTAAAAGGTAAATGTATTTTGTTCTATTTCTAGCAAGAATAAGACAACGTGTCTGGGTTCCCCACCGGCCTCTGGGGCTCAAGGAGAGAAGTTGAAGAAACACTGAGAAACAGAAAATCTATTAGCAATGCAGGGTCTTTGACAAGCGATCTCAGAAGTTGCAAGGCCTCCAGGAGACAGCCTTCACATGTATTTATGTGCATACATATTCATTCAATTCTGATCTCGTGTGGTACTAGTGAGAGTTACATCAGATATGTGTTATTGCAACATGGTAAGGTTCAGAGCTGTGTAAAGGACTACCTGCACTGCATGCCCAGTGTATTTCCATTTAGGATTGTGCAGTGAATTCTTCAGAGCAGATCTTCTCCTCATGGATCACAAAAATAGCAATGAGAGGAAGACGACTACCAGGATCAGTACGAGCCATTTTTAACCATTGAGTAATACAGGTGGGTGTCATCCCCGCCTCCTTCTCAGAATCCAGTTCTATAAATTCAAGAGGATGAGGGCAGAGGGGAGAGAGTATAACCTCAACCTTTATCTTTCAAGTTCGCAGCAAATCTACAAACTAGTACTGCACCTTGTACTGTCTTTATTCCTCCTGTAATCCCTGACAGTATAGATTCTTCTGCATCCTTTCAACCTAGAGAAAGTCTAGAAAATGTGACTGTGAAAAGTCAGAACAGCTTTGAAAATTAGCAGTGCTCCAAAGATGCAGGGATGTCAAAATGGCTGTGACCAGTCAGAGACAATGTCTCCAGACACCTTTTCAAATGTATTCTGAAATACTGATCAATTCTGCAAGAACTCTTGCAAGTTAGATTTTTGTGATTTTTGTCTTCATCCCTGCAATGTCCTCCTTTCCACTTCTCACCAGGCACACTTCCCCTTTCCTTCAAGCTGGAAGAAGCTGGAAGGAATTCTTCTGAAGGAGATTTTAAAGGGTTTACTTCCCACAAATTCCTCACATGTAGCATTTCCCCACCCCCTCCATGGCAGAGCCTGGTCTGACCCAATATCATTCACTGTTCCTTCTGCAGGCTGTAATCTCCAGCTCTCCCAGGGGAGCAAAACCAGCAGCCAAATATCTACTGATGGCTTTACATGTGTAAATCCATAGCAACTTCATTGAAATCACTGGAATTAGTTTGGCCTGACACCAGTAAGAAGAAGAGCTGGATTTGACTTATTAGCACAATAAGGGAGAAATTAGTTAGATTACACTAAGGATTTCTTTGATAAAAAACATTTAGTTTTCATTTAACCAGTGCAAAGGTAACAGCATAATTCCCTTAAGGAATGTTCAGAAATAGTGGCCTATATACAAAGAAGGAAAACCCTTAAAGAGGAGTATGCTGTCAGGGAGAGTGATACTGATGCCCAGGAGAGCTGTGTATAATTAGCTGTCATCATTTACATGGTTAGTTTCTTCACCACATACAAAATATACATAATTACAGTTCACTTACAAAGGATTCATTTGCTGTGTTCCATATCTTATGAATTTTTATGGCACATAAGTCAGTTACCATTAAGTTAAAATCTAGGCCAAAATTTCTAGAAAACTTCCAAGCAACAATCTGTCATAGATTGCAGGAGAATCAGTTATGACTACTTGGAATTACAGTTGCTAATCTTCTAAAACTCAGTGTTTAGTTATTCATAAGAACATCAAATATTGAGATTATTACTCATTTGACTTAGTTACAAACAACTAAAATCTGACACTTCTGATACATGTTAAAAGCTCAGAAAAGGCTTCAGAAAACCTTAGTCAAAAGAATTCAGTTATTTCAATTCATATTAATAGGGAAAAATATCTTTTATATCTTGGAAATTATTAAAAATCATGCCATTGGGAAACTGTACCTGAACTGGAATTTTTAAGGCTGGTTTTCTTGTCAGGAATGGGAATGCACCCACCTTTAAGAGAGCTACGAACTTCAGCCAAAGTAATCTGCAGAGACTCAAGTAGGTAAATTGTCTGAGGAACAGAGCCCAGTAGAAACCTTTTCAGGAATCAGATTTGGGGAAAAAACAGTAAGAAACATTTCCAGATGTTACAACAGATGCAAATATTTCTGGGTCTGACCACGTCTTTGCTGCCTACAAATTAACCTGATATTCACTGGCCATTTGGAATTTACATCTCCCTTCTTTTTATGGATTTGGAGTTGCTAACAACTTGCTGTGAGTATGAGGCAGTTCGATTTAAAACAAATAAAGTAGTAAAGGAGGGAGCTGAATTAATTTCTATGTGTAACCTCTGTGAGGAAGGGGAAGTATAATATTTTTATAAGTAATATTAATCAAGGGAAAACAGCTCCTTGTTGAACTATGTATCTGTACAATAATGAACATGAATTTCTAAACAAAATTCTGTAGAATAAGACTGACTCTAGAGTTACTGACTAGAAATCAAAACATCATCAGCATGGCATAAAGTGCTGCCTTAGTAGAAGTATTCCCTGTTGGCTCAAATTCATTTTAACAGCACTTTAGAGGGCTAATATTGTCTTATCAGAAGTTATACTGACTGTATATACTCTGTTTTCTCACTACCTGCACAAGAATAATTGTGTTTTATGGGTAATAGTATTCTTTCTTCCTGTGTTTTTCAAATTCTTCAGGTACAAGACTTTCTCTCCTTCCTCAAAACTTACATTATTGGAGAAGTTGATCTTAAATGAAGATCGAGAAGGGGCCTAATAATACAGTGGCCCTCTGAAGAGAAGAAAAGGTGAAACCTGGGTCAAAGGTACAAGAAAGTAGAAGTAGGAGCATGTTTTTACCATTTCTAGAGTAAACTTAATGCAAATTTATGAAATAAATACATATGTGTATGTTTGTGGGCAAAATACTTTCTGGAGCTTGATCTGAAGTTCATTAAAAACGACAGCTCAGAAAGAGCAGTCAAGAACCCAGCAACAGTAAGTGCAGTGGATCTTTCTGAAAAAAATGTTTCCCAGTAACTTCCAGACAAAGGGAGAAGAAATAGTGCAAAACACACCAACCATCTCTGGAAATAATGTTTAGGCTCAGCTTATGGTGGGTAAATGCCTCTAGGAAATTATTGAAGCTTCCAATGTCTGTATGATGCAAAGGAAATGGTCTAGAATAAGCAATTGGAGCTTCTTTTAAAGGAATTAACAAATATAAAACCCTCTGTGCACTCATGCAGAAGAATAAGACTGCAGACTGCTTATTTGCCCCAGAATTTGACACTGGTCTGAGGGCAATATTTTAATTCCACCTACTGTCATTTCTATGCTCAATGTCCTTCAAATTTCTCAAATCTCTTTCAGCTTTGCCCAATACAGCAACTGTCAGTGCATTGTCTGTACATGTTTGTATGTGAACTACAATATTACTTTTATTAGGTAGTAAGTATTACTAATTAATATAGATAGGTTTTTTTAAATTCTGCCTATATCTCCATTGGACTGGCATTTGGATGCTGGTAACTGTGGTCTATTGACAGTAACTGAGCAACAGTAATTTAACTAAGCTGGCTTTCTGCATCTTGGTTTGCTAAGCATCCTTGCCACACCCGGAGGCAGGACTCTGCCTTGGGAAAGACAGGAAAATAGAGGAACTGGAACTGTGAGCTAATTATTTTTAAATCACAGTTTTTAACAATTTTTTTGCAATTTTATGGCAGATTTTTTACAAGTCTCTTTTCTGAGATTTGTAACATTTTGTCCTAGTTTCAAAGACAGGTATTTGCTAAAGAAGGCAGAAGCCTCCTTTAGAATAGGAGAATGTAACCCCCTTCCCTCCGAATTGGCAAAAGTTTGAAATCAAGGGGCTTTCAGGCAATGGTATGAGAAAAGAGGAATAACAGTCCTTTACTAATATATATTTNGCTCGGGAACCCCGAGTTTCCTTCCCTCGAGACCCTGGAGCAGGCGATGGAGAGTTGGTAGAAAACACGCAGCTCTGATGGAGTCACGGTCACAGCCAGTCGGGGAGCAAGGATAGAAGCACCCAGTTGGAGACAGAAGCCTGCAGTGATGGCAGATCCTCCCTAGAGCTCCAGCATCCTCTGTCTCTCTCCTCTGGATGTCCAGCACCGAAGAAGAGTACCCTCCAGCTCTGCTTGGCTCTCTTTTAACTTGTCCCCAGTCCCAGTATCCCTGCCCCCCTCTGAGGGGAAACAATCCCAGCTATCAGAGAGTCCAGATAAGGGCTAGCCAGCCGCACCCATCTCAGAGTCAAGTCTTTGTCCCTTCCTAATCACCCACCATCAAGGTTCCCAAGCAACTAATCACTCGCCATTATACCCCCCAGCAGCTAGAATGGGGAAAAATTCCAACACAGAGAGCTAAACAAAAAAGTATCCCAAACCCTGACACATGTTTGAAAGGTTTGACCACAGGCACTTAGGTTTCTGCTACATTTCCCTGTGTGGTCAAACACTGAAGCTTTAGCACAGCTCCAACTTCTTCAAGCAAATGTTGTGAGAAACTAACAGCTGCTCAAAAAATGTGGCTTACGTGGCACTTTAATAATGCATTGAAATTGCTGAGGGACATGGCTGTGAAGAGTTGCATGTACCACACCTTCCCACACACCATGTGCAAGACTGCATTTAAAAATTTGCAAAGTCTAAGCAGATGCTGTTACCATGACAAATGACTTTTTAATCAGTAGTAATTTTGCACTAAGTGTTGTATAAGTGCCCTTTGTTTCACTACTTAAACTGTCAATGGCTAACAATGGAAGTCACAGACTAGTGCCTGTCATTAAAAGCAATGGAAAAAAATCAATAGAATTTTTAATTAAAGCTGTCCAATGACTTGAGCTTTTAAGGAAGGAATTCTCCTTATCAGTAGATGTTGCCTTCAAGCCCTTTCTGGCACTTCAGAAGTTAAAACACAGGCAAATTGCCGTATTTGCAACATGCTCCTGGAAACAAGGAGAGAAGGGAGCATGAGAGGAATTCAGGGAAAATATTTTCTATTTGATTGGTATTGGTATGATAGGGATAAAGTACATGATGCCTGAGGAAACCCTAAAGCATGTTTTTTATTAGACCTTTGAAAATATGGAATAATATATAAAGAGATACCCCTGACAGTAAAAGTTGCAGTATAGATTTTTCTGTAAAGACTTGTGAAAAAGCAGCTTGAAAAAACTTCCTATTGCTGTCATTATTATTGGAGTATTTGTGTTATTGACTGCCTCAAGCAACTTGTCTTTGTTTAGTCTCCTCTTACCCCTGAGTGCTCAGGTTTTTTTCTTGTTGTGTTTTTCTGATACCTTCTGTTTCTCTGTCATCTGCAAATGTGTTTCTGAAGGAGCAGATGCAGGTTTCACCCATGGTGATAAAATCTTTACTAATGTACCTTTCATGTCAATTACTTCTACAAGTGTAGAACTGAACTTTAGTTTCTCAAAAGAAGAGGAAATTGACAGGAATAAATGTAAGGTGTGGGACAAATAGATGATCTTTCTGGGTACTTGCTGGATGGATAAAACCTGTGAGCATACTTATTTTGAAATTAGGGAAAAAATTTTCAGCTAGGTAAAATTGTATTGAAAGGCATAGAATATGAAGCAAGAGGGCACTTGAGTACTGTAGTATATGTTCACTTATGTTACTGAATTACCAAGTAATTTTGTAGTATATGTGAACTTGGTATGTCCTATGAAAACTTGTCTTCCTTTTGCATTCTAGAGGAAGCTGTAGTCTTAATAAACAGAAATGATAAAGAGCATGATCTCTTTATTCACGTAAACAATGCTTTTAGGTTTTTATAGATTTAGATTGTGATCCTTTTGTTTGAAAACTGAAGACTGTTAGATTATGAACCACAAAATGGGGTATTAAAAATTCTATAATTCTATGACAAATGGCTAGATATTTCTGAATTTGACATTTGATTAAACATTGGAGCAGTAGTAATAGAATTCAGGACTTCTGCAACTCTTTCACCAAGTGTATGGCAGTATGAGTATGATCCTGTGAGCATTATGTGATTAATAGTGCTTTTACTTCCTTACAAGATGTTTTCATAAGCAATACCTAGTTTATAACATAAGCTGTATTTCCACTTTGTATTTCTGGTTTAATCTCCTGTGTCTCAACTTTCTTTTCCCCTTTTATTTTCCTTTCTGTGATATGTAGATGGTAGACTTTTTGTCATAGCAGTAGAATTTTGCATGCAACATTTCTTTTTCTTGCTTAAATTACAGAACTTCCATAAGGACTAATGAAGAAGAAAATGGCAGTGGAAGAAAAAGCAGCACCAACTTTGCATAAGATATATGCACTATGCTAGCAAATGAAAAAATACCACAGAAGTAATTCTTTGGGATTAGGCAGTGCATTCAACATTCTTGGATACAAACCAGCATGGCCTACCTGGCCTGGCTGAGCTCCAGGGACCTCTTACTCTGTTTTTGTCCAAGTCAGTCTTTCAAATTTCCTCTCTGATCAAGATTCATATGTCTGGACTTTAAAGGGAAGCTAGAGATGTGGAGTAGAAGGTGCTGAAGACCATTTTCCCTGTTCTCTGCTGACAACAGCAACAATCCACAGTGACTGATCCCTCAGTGCAGCTCAGGAGCATGTTAAAGTGTTTCACTGAGGTCATGGCATTTCTTGTGTCAAGAGATCCTACCCAGCCCACTTTCCATGATTGCCAGGCAAGGTGTGGCATGAGATGAGATGGGAGTCCAGGCTTCACTCTCAGGACTGAAGGAATTATGTCACACCTTGACTGTTTGGACTGAAGTAATGGAGGGCAGCCGGTTAAGCTGCCTCTGTGGTCACTGTGTCCCCTCAGAACTGGTACAAGAAGACTGCTCCTGGAGGGTGTTGAACTGGACTAGGCTGTTGCTGTTTTATATGGCAAGTGGCATACATCCCCATGTGTTCTTTTCTCAACTTATCCCTGCTGAAGCAGAGCACACAGCTGAGTTGTTGCTTCCAAAGTGAAAGGCGTCCAGAAAAAAGTGTCTGTGGAAAAGGTAATGCTGACTGAAGCACTGGAGCTCTGCAGGTAGGACATCTCTGGCACTCAGAGTATCATCTCCCTCCTGGCTCTTTGGGTGTTCACTTGCTTACACTTGAACAAGTTGCTTAGTTTCCATCATGTCTCTGTGCACTGGAATCTAGACCGGCCTTGCAAACACCAAAAGCTCAATAGGCAAAGTTCAAAGAAAAAATTACTGCCCTTCCAAAATGTGTCTTGTATCTCTCGTGGGCCTGTGTCCTCCAACAGCACACCTTTCCCATTCCTGTCTCAGACAATGAGCAGCAGCATTTCTGGGGAGCTTTTGCCTTTTGCTCTCCTCTCTGATCTAATGCAATTGTCCACAGGCAGAAGCGCTGCGAGGTGCAGAATAAAGTAATGAAGCTAATCTGATTTCCAACCCCCAACCCCAGTATCTACATGCCCTTATTATATTAGATTCCTAATGAGATTCTCTGTCTGCACTCCAGAAACTGGGCTGGAAATGTATGTATATGTGGGGAGGGGGAGATGCTGTGGAAGGTTGCCTCCATTTACATCCCATCTTTAATGGATAAAATCTGCCTGTCCTTGAGTTACAGGGTATCTGCCTCCAAGATTTCTTGAGGAAGAAGCTTCTAAAATTGCCAAGAAAAAATTAAGTATTTAACACTGACATGTCTTTGGTATGGCAACAAATGTAAACACAGGAGAAATGCAGGGAGGAATCTTCTTGTGGAGGTCTTGTGCACCTGCCTGATAAAGCTGGAAGATTTGCTGAAGTGATTGGAGAGTGAGTTGAAGGGATGAACCTGAGCTGGAATTGCCAAGCAGAACAGAATAAACTCTGGGAAGACCTCCGAACAAACTAGTTTTGTGTTGTTAAACAGCAAACACAGCTACTTACCTGGTGAGTAAAGAGCCTGTACACTTTTAAAGGTCCCATGAAATGCAGTCATGCAAATCATGCAATCCATACTTAATCCTCACTAAAAAAACACAATTATTATCTTTCTCAGCTGCACTGAGCCATTTCCATGCACTTTTTAATAGAGAAGGTGGGAGCTGCTGGATGCTGCAGAGCTGGCCAGTAATGGGGCCATCGCAGGCTAAAATTCACACACCAGAACCATGTTTCTCCAGTTTGGTCATAATTGAGTCTCTCCTGCTACACCGGATTCGATACATCTTAGAAAAACAATATTGCTCTGAGAGTGTATGGTGATCATAGCAGGTTTTTACTTTCCTTAGAGGTGAAGCTGTAACTTCAGCTATACCACAGAAATAGACCTCCTGTAATGCAGTAACAGAATAACCATCACCTAACAGAGGAAAACCTCTGGCCTCTCCCCATTTACCCGAAAAGATTGCCAGCAAGGCCTGAATCCAGCTTCATGCTTGACGGGCCGAAACTTGGTCACTTCAAAACTGAGTTTGCCACTTTGTCCTAAGGCAGAAATTTTTTGTTTAAAAGAACCCTCACGACTGCTGGGTGTTTATGCTTTTAAAAGCAGTTTAACAGCCTCATCTGGTTCCTTCATGGACAAAGGTCCATACCACAGAAGCACTATACATAATTCACCACAAGAGAGCCCCAGAACTAAGCAAGAAAGCTAAATTACCTGTCACTTCCAGAAGTGTTCCCTTTGGGTCAAGGTTGAAATCATTGGTAAACCGACGTGAAGAAGATCACGTTGGTCTCCGTATGGATTCCTTCCCTGTGTCAGGACTGCAGAGAAATAAGGGAGGCAGAATGAATGCCAGCTAAAATTTCCAAGCTATTCTCAATTCTTATTCACAAACCAGCGAGCCTGTCCCTGATCAAAGTTTGAGGGATAAAGCTGCACCGATTCTTTGCTAAAGCAAAACAAGTTGTCTGGCAGAGCGTGTATTCTGCTCACAGGGGCATCCTGTCAGAGGTGCGAGGCACTCCGGCCTTGTCTGAATACAAAAAACACCTCATTATTACCTGGGATGGGAAATGCTGCTAGTTACAGGGAGCAAGTATGACTTCAGGAGTACAGTTCATGTGAAGTAGAAGCCATCTGGCTGTCATTAAGTGACTGATTGTGGCTTTCTGTGATTGACTGGTGATTGATTGACAGGTGGTAGAGAGGAAAGGGATATAGCCTTTTGTTTCAGTCCTGTAATTTTTGTGGTGCGTGTAGCTATCAGGGGGGCAATTTTTCTTTCAGTCCTACTCTCATTGCAGCCTCCATGTCAAGTAGACCTGAAACCTGCAGAGAAGAACTGGAGAGTGGGGACAATATTCCACCAAACACTTAGACTTCTGCAAACCTTCACAGTTTAATTCCACAAAAAAGGTGTGATTTAAAGAAGGTATTTTGTCCTATCTTCCCTTTCCCACATGCTCACATTTCCAAAGGCTATAAGGAATGAATTTATGCTCTGTCACATTCAGTTTATAACAACTTTAAACATTTTAACAGTTTAATAATACCTTTTCTATACGTTAAGTGAAAAAACCTGAAGCTTAAGTGATAGGACATAGAAAAATAAAGTCAAATTAAGCTTACAGTGGTCCACAACAAAATATTTGGGACTGATGTATTTGTTTCTCCCTGAAAATTACACTGATTTAGGCCTATGTTCTGAGCAAGCTTTGCTTGCTTTAAATATGCATGGAGTGAACTGGTTTCTGGGAGTGCAAGCACATGGCAAAGGCTTTATTCAGGGCTGAAACACGAACACTCCTTGTGCAGTCTCTACAAGGAGTGTGTGCCATGGGACTGGGTGGGAGCTGCTCTGTCTCTCCATAGCTTCAAATTGTTCAGGTTTATGGGAGGTCTGCTAGAGACTGAGCTTGCAGTCTAAGCAGTGCCATCCTAAGGCTGGAGAGCATCCCAGGGGAGGCGGTGGTTGCAGTTCGGGCTGCTCTAAGCTGGGAGGGTGGAGCAGTTTCTGAGGAAGACTCCAAGGTCAGTAAATGAGCGAGTAGAGTAAGAAATCAGAACGCAGCTTGATGGTCAGTAGTATCTAGCGGAGTGTTCCTCAACTTCCAGGGATTAGCAACGTGTCTTTTGCTCTGCAGGGGCTAAATTTTGCGATAGTGAAGGTTTTGGGAATGGGGCAGTCCATGCTTGGCAAGGGGCTTGCCTATGCCCAAGTTAGGCCTTATCAGGTCTGCTTAATTACAGTTTGCACATTAGTCTGATGTGTTCCCTTGGGCAACATCTTCTTTGCTTTCTGCACTAGTACTGTTGCTTCCAAATAAAGAATTAAACTAACTTGTAAAATCTCAACAAAGATATTGGACCAGAAAAGCTGATTAATATTAATGTTGATATGTCACTGTTGATATTAATGGGGACTTCTGCTTAAAACTTGGAGCTGCATTTCCTGATATTTATATACAGAGATTTTACTGAAATCCAGGTTTCTTATATAGTTGAAAGAGCTTTCAGGTGAGACATCCTTTTTTAAGCAAGTTTCTAAATATGCTTAGTAATTTTGAGAGAAATTGAAGAAAAGAAATAACTTCCTCTGTTCTGATTATCTGGAGTAGAAAAATAATGTAATATCACTTAGGCTGGAATGGATTTTCATCTAAAGCTCATTTCTTGTAGCAATATGTGAAACAAAATAATAATTAAAAATACAGTGCTTTTCAAGTGCGAAAACATCTATAATACAATGTATAATATCTTTATATATTTGGTAAGCAATTGACTACATACATGGAACATAACTAAATCCACACAAACAAGTTTTAATAGTTCCCATGGTAACTATATAATGTATAAGAGTCACCTAAGTAGATAAAAAAATTAATTCATATTTAGAAGCCTTGATTCCCAAATACCTATTACTTTACTAATATAACTAAATGGGATGAAATTTTTCACAGAAAAGAAAAATATAAGATCCTTATTTGATTAAGACTGAGTTAAAACATTACTGGTTTGGGGTTTTTTGCTCTTGTTATGCTTGTGCACTGATAGAGAGAGCAGCTCTAGAACACAGTGCAATCCTTCCTATCCAAAAAACAAGCTTGCGTTCCAGCACACCCCAGCAAAGAGCATGCTCTTACAAGAAGGAAAAATGAACTAGCTAGGATTTTGCAAGTTCACACACGCAACTCAGTATTTTATTCTGGGAGTCGACAAGACCACTGCTGCTTTAAGGAAAGATGGTCTCCAAACAGTTTATGAAGTGATAGATCATATATAAATAGGTTGTTTGCTCTCAGTACAGATGCCATCATTACTAACTACTTTCAGGCTCTTTGAGAGCTAAATAATTTCGTAATGCATCATTGAACATTTAGTTGCTTCGATAGCAGATGGTTTCAGGGGTCCATCTGCTCACAGCAATGTTTTCAACAAGCCCCCTTCACCTTCACCAAAAGGTTCAGAAACATTAGAATATTCATTCCTCACCACAGGTGCCTTTCCCAGAGCCTCCCCACACACAGGCATACTGGGTCACTCACTTGAAAAGACAGAGGTGGTTACTGAAATGTGTGACTTAATCTATTGTGTGTAGATTACTTCTGTCAGCAAATGGAGACAGCAACAATATTGGGAAACACGAAGCATCAGGTTACCTGCAACACAGCTTTTGTTTGTCAGGAGTAGGTTTTTAATAGGCTTGCATAAATATATGGAGTTGAATAAATTTTAATAGTATTAATAATTTGAACTGTGCACACACAGTTAACTGTAACTGTAACTGTGTGTTCACCAAGTTATGAATATTATTAAAATATATTCAACTCTTTACATGTAGATGCACTCATAGTTAAAAAAATCACTGCACAGCATAAATATCCCGGTACCAGCTGCTGAAAAGAGAAATCTGATATAGTGGAATACAAATACGTCAAGTATGTATTGCCTTGTAGTGCTTACAAGTGTAATAGCAAGGGAATAAGTTATAGTAATCTTTTTTGTAAAATGCCTGTCTTGTACTAACTTAACAAGAAATGTAGTGAAGAAATTCAAGATTGAACTGTTAGGGTTGCAAACAAAAAAAAATAAAAATTACAGGGCTCACAGACTTAGTTTGGCAGAGGAAATAAACATATTTGATCTATTGATTAATAGGAGATGTGTTTCTCTAACATCCGTTTTTACAGTGGTTTTCTCAAGCCAGACAAGAGGGCTCTCTGAGAAGGAGAGCACTTCACAGAGGCTGCTCTGTTGAACACCACTGGGACACAGGAATTAGAAGAGCCTTTGTATCTGAATTACTGCCTCTGTAATTCCCAGGAGAGCTATCTAGAGTTGCTTATTTTATCCTCTCCAAAGGCATATATTCCGACAGATTTCCAATTTCATAATGTGTTTAGAAATAGAAATGAAACCTGAATTACCTGAAAATAGCTTTGAGCATTGAGCATCCTCTTAAGAGGAGCTAAAAGACGGAGTTTTATGCAAGTGACAGAGTATATTAATGATCTGTAAGTAAGAAATAACATTTCACAACTATGTAGTGTACACTGGGATAGGGAATGGTTCAATTTCTGCACATATATCAGGTTGTTAATTTTTTTTTTTGCATATAAATTGGGGTACAAATATACAGTAGCCACTCAGATATTCCCTTCCTCAAAAGCATATAGCACATCATGTATACAAAGAACCTAGCAGACTACTGTGCTCCACTTCATCAGTAGCTTGAACTTGTTTTGATATCTGCTCAGGAGTTCCTTTACCTGTCTAAACCTAAAGAAATTGTCATTTCAAAGCAACATGATAGGTTTGACATACCAAAGCAGTTTATAAGGGTTAAATTACTGTTGGTGTGTCTGCTCACTGCAATTCAAAAGCTTGTGAAAACATACTTTGCAAGGTATCTCTGACCACTGAAGAGCTGTTTCATGATATTATTTTGGCCCATGACATAGACTCCTAATCCGAAATATGTATCTTGGTGGAAGTGGCAACAAGCCCAGCACCTAGGCTGAAAACTTTAATTTCTTGTCATTTAGCCTGACTAAATTCTTTCTATGATGGAGGGTTAATCAGACACTCCCATCAGTAGTTAAGATACCCACTGTCTTCTGAGCATTAGCTGAAGACCCCCAGAATGATCTAAACAAATGTAAGTCAGATGTGTCTCCTTGGTTGAATACAGACCCAGAGCTCATTCTCATGGAAGATTAACCCTGAATTTTGCAAGTAAGTGGGGTCATCTTAATGGCTCCATGCAAACTTCTCCCCAGGGAAGTCTTTCTCTCCTCCACTCTTAAATCAGTGAAGCAGGATAACAGGCCTTTTTGAATTTATAGTCAGTGAGTCCTGGCCAAATCTAGGATGGGTTCCTCTTCCTTTCCCACCAAAACTTGCTTATTTACATAGAAAACTTCCATATATGCTGGACAGGAAACAGAAGGGCTCAGTCTGGGGGTCAGAGAGTTCAGTGAAGGGGATTGGCTTCTGCAGCAGCCTGTGGGAAGAGAAGTTAATTGTGGTGTCCTTCTAATCACATGACAAGTGGGTAACAATGTGTCATCTCTACTTTTCCAGTTCTGTAAGTGGCCCTTGTGGTTCTTTGACTCATCTCAACTTCCATACCTGCTGCTAAAACTCTGCTCAGTGAGCTGTTCCAACCACAGCTATTCATTTTGCCTATCCAGAGTTAGGATACAGAGTTGGGAAAACGAGAATTATGGGGGGATTGCTTGTTTTGGTTAGCTGGGAAATTAAGCTTTTGTCTCCTTATGACCAACTTTCTGACAAAAGGACCCATATTACATGCATGCAGATACATAAGTCATTGAAATACCAGTTGAATCTCAACTGCATTTTGAGATATAAATGCTTCTTTTCTGCATAAATATACAGTTGCTTTTTAATTATTTTTACTGTGTACAATAAATCACAGCTACAAATAGCACTTTTAATAAAATACATGTCATGTAAAATTATTTTATGAAAGGACATGTTTAATTTAGACTCTGTTTGGGACTTGCACATCAATAAAAAATTACTTTTCCTTAACTATATCTAATAGGCTTCATGTGCCAGAATAGGTGTCACAGCCCAACAACTGGAATTTGTGGACAGATATTGGTAAAAAATAAAAGTTCCAAACACAGAAAAAGCATTCAAATTGAAAAATTAATACTTTAAAAATATAAAAGATTTTTCTGGAGTGCTTACTAGCAAAGGTACTGTACACACTACACGCATATACATCTACAAAATAATGAAAGTAAACATTAATGTGTTCAAAAAGATCAATGAGAAAGTCTGTTTTATGCTCGGAAGTAAGGCATTGGATTTATACCATGGCTGTCATTCCCATCTATACTGTCTACTTTGTTTTGTTATAGCATCCCATTATTGCTTTAGATGGCTGTGTAAGGTTGTGATGCTGCAATGTCTCTCCAGTGAGTAGCATCAGTGACATTTTATGGGACTGCTCATTTCATGAGACTGCTCTTTTTAGCAGCTGCAGAACCTCAGGCTTGATAGCAGATGATTATTTTTTGTCAGTTATCACATGCTCATCACAACAGGATTTCATGCTACGGAGGACAAAAATCTGACAGTTACCAAATAATTAGTCTAACTTTTCTATGCCTTTTAAAAGTAAGAGGGTCAGAAGACCATGATCTGATCAAATATTTACCCTGTACACGCCTAAAAAATCATGTCAAAAATCTGTTACAAAAGTGCTCATAGTGCTTTCTCTAAACAATGGGGAGCATCAGCTCTCTCAAGTTCTCATGTGTTTGGTCCGGTGCACTGCCCAAGCAAACTCCAAACTCCCTGAAGAATGCAAAGCCTACAGACAAGCTGTTACACCTTCTTCTCTTGTCTGTCACTGCATCTTACTTACCAGCTACTCTAAATTCAAATTTCTTTCTCTGTTCTGGCATCCTTGAGGTGCCTTACATATACGTTGCCTAAATGATGTTGTCCTAACAATAAACTAGTGTGGATTTTTTGACACTGCACCCCAGAGGAACCCCTCTCTTTCCTCCTCTGCAGTCTCTTCCAGGATTAAGCCTCTGTCAGTCTGTTACTCATCAATGTAAAACATCACTAGTCTCATCCTATTGATACTTTTCAAACAGTAGCCATGAACACCAACCAAAGCAGGAGAAAAAGGGATTAAAGCCCAATAGTGTGATAAAGTTGGTTTAAATATTACAGCGAACAATTAAGAGGCAGAAAGTTTAGTCTAAATATGTAAAGGTTAAGTGGTAGAAATCATTTACCAAGTCTTTTAAAACCATTCTGGAGAAAATGTTTTTTAGTTTGGTATTGTGATGGCAAAAGGATGGATTTGGTAGTTTTTATAGTCTTGAGTATCTCTTCACTTCTTTATACTGAACTTACTGATTTATAATTCCATCACACTTTATGAAGTTTCTGATGTCTGGCTCACCAGATGCAATTTTCTTTGGGAAGGAGCTTGGAAACTTGCAGTGTGAGTATGGAAGGGCTCTAAAAGAGAAAAATATCAATATTTGAACCTGGCATTTCACTAGAAGTAGGAATCATTTACACTGAGGATCAGGTCAGATCATATTGGTTAGTATTGGCTTTATGAAAAACTTTCATGCAGCATAGGATGAAATGGTACCAAGTATGCCCACACTACTGTATTTCCTGAGATTTACCAGTAGTTTTCCTCTGGGCTGGAATTTTATAACACCGCTGGAACAATCTGGCTGCTTTTAGACGAGGAGAGAATAAACTGGGCTTTTTCCTCTCTCCAGAGAAAGAATGATGGCCAAAACATTGATGTGATTCCAGATCCTGTTCTGCAATTCCAACTGCATTGAGTACTCCTAAATTTTTATTTTATCTTGCAGTGCAGAACTCTGGGCTAAGAGGGACATGGAAACCACAATTTTAAAAAAAATTAACTAAGATTTTTCAATTTTGACCCAAAACTGACTTGGCTTGTAGTTTGGATGTTAACACAACTCCAAATCACCCCCATGTTAATATGGTGTCTTGTTTATGTGGTTATATGAGGATAGCTAGTGAATCTTAACACCCATTCAAAACATGGGACAGCAAGTGCTGTATTGCTCATTGTCTTTTAATTGTATCTTTCATTTTAAGGCTGGAACAAACCAATTTCAATTTAAAATACAATCATTAAAGGAAAAATTTTCTGGTGTTTATGAAGACACTGCAGCTACTGAACAGCTGACCCATTAACACTTTTCGGGGACCGCAAAACTGCCCGGGGTTCTGCGGCACAATTTTATCCAGCGCCCTTGGTCAGATAGACGGCCGCAGAGGAGCGGTATCTCTCTGTCTATCTATTTACCTAGGTATTCACTCTGCAGTGGAGGCAGAGCAATCGTTGGTAAAAAAGCAGGTAGAAGCAAAGAAGAGAGAATGGACTCATCATAGCAGCACCCAGGTTTTCTTGTCTCTTCAGGATGCGAGCTA
>VYZT01028647.1:0-11319 GCA_013400735.1 Pomatostomus ruficeps | reverse complement strand
GTGTTTTCACACTCTAAATGCAAACAGTCATTCAGTCTAAGTGAGGAATTCCTGATCCTAAATCTCACAACTGAGGCAGGAAGAACATGAGTCTGACTCAGGGCAAAATTCTGGTAGCAGTGGTGGGAGGTCTGATGTGAGGGGTAGATTTTCAGAACCTGCCCTCTGGTCCTCGAGCTGGTGTGCCTGCTCTGGTGTCCAGTCTCAGCACTGGGAACACTGGGACACGACCCAGAGAGACAAAAACCCATCTTATGTGAGGCAGAGGAGGAAGGGGGGATCAGTTGGCTTAACATGTCCAGAGGCACATGGAGGGCCTGGGAAGAAGGCATCACAAGATGAATTATTTCTTGCCTCTTTTCAGGTCCTGCCTCCTTCAAACTTCTTTTCTTCCTTTCCCCCCAGAGTTTCCCTGTCTCTTCTGTTCATGCATTCCCTTTTTTCTCCTGCCTTCATCCAAGAGACTCCGCAGAAACACAAGGGAGAGCAGGGCTGCCACAAGGTGTGGTTTGCTGCGAGCTGGTGGGGATGGCAGGGAAGAGGCAGATCTGAGGCTGCTCAGGGGGAGGGGGCTCCTTCCTGCTCGCTCTGCTTTGGCTGTGGGGTCTGAGCCAGCTGCCAGCAGCTGTCTGTCCCTAACTGTGAATGGCAGCACTGTTTAATGTGCCACTCTCCTGGCCTGAGGTGTGTGGTGACATGGCAGGGTTGGCAACTTGCAGCTGCTCTCTGGGCTTTGTGCTCACACACCCTCCGTGCCCACACAAATATCCTGAGAGAGGACTCATTCTCAGGGTTCTGGGAAGCCTCCAGCACTCAGAGACTCTCCCTGGACTGAGGGGAGGATGTTTATTGGGTTTTTTCTGCTGACCCAACACAGGTACATAACCGTGTCCCACACAGTCACACATATATATGCATGCGTATATTATATATTACATATATATAAATGCAGATATCTTACACAGATTATATCCTTCTCCCTCAGATGCCATTTAGCCTGAGGCTGTTGTTCATAATTTCATGATAGTTGTTTGATCAAGAGGTGCGAATAAACTAGATTATAATAAACTCAGCTACTGTATACTGAGCAGTGATCAATACTCCCCCTCCAGAAATGCTGTGTTTTACCAGTAGTGAGAGCAGGCTGTGAAAATAAATCTCTCAAGAGATCTGCACATCGAGACAACTTGTTAATAGCCAGACAGGGGTTAGATTTCAGATTCTAGTCCAAGCCAGTGTATTAGGTTTTTGCAGGACTAACTCTGGGAACTGAGTCACTGAAATTGTAGTCAAGACAGTGCTCATAAAGGCATGAATCCTTGTTTACAAAGATTCCTCGGTTTGGCTGAAAAAATGTTTACTTTGATACTAAATTTATTGAGTTTCTTCAGTCTTCTGCACCTCGACAATGGTTAGATGAAGTAAGCACAACCTTTACATGTACTGTAAGCATTTAGTTGGGTTACTTGTGCAAGTTCCTCACCGAATCACAAAGGAGGAGAACGCTGCTGACATTTTAAAAAAGCAGAAATTGAGGCACAGGGGAGTTGAGTGATCAGCCATTAATATGTTGTGTAATCCTGGGCTAAGCAAGAAACAAGGGCTGGTGTTCAGCCCCCAGAAAAACAATACAGAACAAAGATGATTACAGATTTGATTTGGCACAGCTGTTCTAAAAGAACAGATTATATTTTGCATGGAATATGGACTGGATTATGGATTTTTCTAAGCATGCTACACTGATCTAGCCCTGCACAAAAAGACTCCATCACATTTCAAGGCTAATCAGGACCAAAATGCTTCCTCAGGTTTATTCTTAAGGTCAGCCAAGAATGTTTTTGTGCAGAGTAACATCACAGAAGTATCCTCAAAGACGTCATAAATAACAAAAAAACTCCAACAGTAAGGATAAAATAATTTTATATGCTTTTCTCCAAAGGATAATAATTGCCTACTAATGAGAATGCTTCCTTACTGACAGTACCATAGTTTCATACCTGTTTCAATGTTTCAAATTAATGTAATGAATTAATGTTTAAGCTGAATATAAAAAATAAACCTATTTTCCCCCTGATTCCTTTGATTCAGGTTTGTAAAACAAGATTGAGAGAAGCCAGTTAAAGCCAGTCTTCCATGTATTTAGGATGGCCTGGTGACAACGAGAGGTGCCTGAAGTGCATCAGACAGGGGTTTGACGGGGTTTGATGTTTGCCTTCGGGGCAGAGGCTTTTTTAGGAGCTGATCTCAGCCGTGCGGGTGGGAAGTGGTGCTGGTGATCCCCGGTGGTTGGAGGGGATAAAGTTCCCCGAGCTGCTCCCTGTTGTTACAGATGGCACAACCCTTCATGCTCCTGACAGACCCAAACCTAATCAGCCTCACCTAATGACAGATTTAAACTCCTGTAACTTACTGCCTTCTCCAGCTGGGTCTCCACTATTTATATTCATGCGCTCATTTTCCACTAATATGAACACTATCCAGTTTCAGGAGTTCACTCGTAATTTACAGGTGTATTTTTTCAGTGGCATTTCATCAGCATCAAGGAATATAATCAGCATTAATTACAGGCTTTGCAGTACCTGAACTCAGCCTCAGTTTTGATTTGGGGAGGGTTCCCTGGAGACCAGGCTCACAAAGCAGTTGTTACACATAGTTATGCACTACACTGGCACTTTTAAGCAGGGATTGTAACAGCGAAAATGTAAAATTTCTCCTTTAAAGAGGAAACTATGACAGCGTGTAGGCAACTGAGTACCAGGCACTCGTAAAAAGTGGATATGAACCATATGTCAAGTCAGTGGAATGAGCACAAAATAAGGCCTACAATTGTTCGTTCAGTTTAAAGTTCATGTGGATAAGATTGGTTTCTTCTTGTACCCAAAGGTGAATTTTTTCCTCTTAAAGATTACTTGGTGAACTCCTGTGCATCTAGAAAGGAAAAATATTCTTCTCTGAGAAGTGTGGTAGCCCAAAAGGTGACTCAAACCTCTTTAAATTTCAGATGTAAGAACAGAACTTGCCATAAAATGCTCATATGAGACTGTAGGATATTTTAGTGCAAAAGGCTTAAGCATAATTTCCAAAACTCTTGAAATCTTTTTACCAGCAGAAATGGTTCAATAGTGCCATGACTGAAATATTTGTTTTGGGCTGGTGATCTTCATGCAGGAACTAAATATTGCATGTAGGACAATTAAGAAATGTTAAGGCTGGTTTATTAGAGTGCGAGAATATTTCCATGGTCAGTGCTCCTGACACACTTCAGCCCTTGGTGTCAACAGTGCAATGATTCTAACAAAGAAACTGAAAAAAAGCCCCCATTTTATCTAGGCCATGAATTTAAACCTCCTGCCCCTTGTATCATGCAGAGATTTCCACATGGGTTCAATAAAACTGTGCAGTGCTCCAAATCTGTGGGTGAAATCAGGTCTTTCTCGTGGAGAAAGTGGTTAAGTGTAATTTTCAGTTTACGGTTGCAAGTTGCATGGAAACTGTGAGTAATGGGCAGTGTAAAAAGCAGGCATGCAACTTATTCCAGCAGATAATAATAATTACTGTGTTTTCAGTGGTATCAATATGCTGGAGATCTAAAACAGACAGATACAGAATTTTAGGCAAGAGCTCACATCACAGCTGTATTAGAACTGACAGCTTTGCATCATGGAGCACACACAGCCCCCTGAAGTGCTGGAGAATCCATGCTAAAAACAAAACAGAGCACCTTAAAATCTAGGCAGATATGGTCAAAATTTGCAGATTGATGAAGCTGTGCTGTAAAAACTGGGATTTTGATACTCATAAACATAAAAATTCTTCGCATTTTCCCCCCCCTTCCCTTACTGCAGCAGTTGTGTTTCTGTCCTGAACCAGGAGTTGCTCACAATGTCAGTTTGTCAACATCAAAAATTGGTTGTGCTTCTGAAGACCTAGAGGGATCCTCTCTTCCTCTTCTGGAGGGTTTGTGAAAATCTGACAGTGAACCTTCAGTGCACAGAAATGGTGCTGTTTGGCTGACACTTCACAGAATCAGAGAAAACTGAGCTGAGGAACAAATCCTTCCCTATTTTAGTACCTTCCCAAAGTAGGTATTTTTTAGAGGTCTGCTGGAGGAAACACATTTTGGGAATGGGGCAAAATGCTCTGAAATCATATTTACCGAATAATTCCTTTGAAAATATCTGCTATTTTGTCTAATTTGGTCAATTCCTCAGGCAGATCTATTCTGCAGAAGCATCTCTAGTGTTGGTTCCCTGATAAAGTTTTCTGGTTTATTTCATTGTTTCTAGGGAGATTATCTCATCATCCTGCTTTCTTACTCACAACTATACTGGTCTTGTTCCCTTCTAAAATATTCCTGTGAAAATATGGCAGCTGTTCATATCAAAACAAAAACATTAGCACTATATTAATCACATTATGTTTTGGGAGCAAGAAAAACTGTTTTCACCCAGTCAGGTTGCCATGAACCAGCAAAATCTTTTCTGATTACTTATACTCAGAAAAGCAGATTTCATCTAGGCAATAAAATAAATAATTCTTACCTTTTATTTATGCACAGACCCATTAAAGTCCTGCAAAACTCCCCGCAGCACACTACTGTTTACACAGGAAGCAAATAAATATAAATATCTGAATCCATTTGCAAGGACTCAGAGCTGGCTGAAGCTTGGTTTTGACCAAGAATAAAGAGTGCTGGCTGCATCTTATGCTTGCTGGGAAACCAGGGAAGTAAATGAGTCTGTCAAGTCCTAACTAGCATTTAATGACAAATTTAATTTGGCAAGAATATAGAGTTCAGTACTTTGTCAAGCTTGCTGAGGCTTGTGCATTCTGCGTATGGATCTTGACCAGCTGCTGTATTTTCATAGGATCCTGCATTAAAGAGCTTCTAACGAAAACACACAAAACTTAAATCAAACTTTGTTTCACCATGCGACTTTTAGAACACAGTACTTAAAGAGGATTATGTCAAGAAAAATAAAAACCATAATCTCTGATGGCTCTGCCCTTATCCTGGCTGTCAGCAGTGCAGCTCTTCAAACCATTAGTTTCTGCAATTAAATGTGGAATCAATTAACTGCACTTAAGCCATTCATTTAGCTTTAAGCCTAGATCATAGGAGCAGGGTAAAATGTTACTCTTTTCAGACTTGCCATGGACTTTACTGATAAAAACCCAGCTATAATGGAACTTAGATCAGCTTCGATTGGCTTTTTCCCAGACCGGGTTGCTTCCCACAGATTGTCACAGAGCTTGAAGAAAAACACTGACTGGGAAATTCAGGAGCATGTGCAAAGTGCCTGCTGATCTCCAGGATATCCAAGCCTGTCACTGTCACAGGGCTGTGCCTTAGGGATGGGAAAATGACTGGATGTGATGCAGAAGCAGATGCAGATGCAGATGTCAGGTTACTTCAAATGAAGCCAATGAGGATTAGGTCATCCACCCCTAGGCCCAGCTGACTTTCCTGGTCAACTACCAGCACTTTTTCCTTTCCAAAATCCTTATAAAATAAGATTTATAGATTCTATGCATTACCATCTAATTAATCTTTGAATCTGTAATGAAAATGTTTTGACATGAAGGGATGGAATCTTTTTTTAAGTCCGACATTTATAGCAGGTTTCTAACCCAGCTTTTGGGCTGTGTAAAGGGAAAAAAGTCTACTCCTAGGTAGTGAGCAGCTGGATCCTGAATAGCTGAATCACAAGGACAAAATTCAAGCTATAAACCCTCTAT
This sequence comes from Pomatostomus ruficeps, assembly GCA_013400735.1. NCBI lineage: Eukaryota > Metazoa > Chordata > Aves > Passeriformes > Timaliidae > Pomatostomus > Pomatostomus ruficeps. The sequence goes on along the minus strand of VYZT01028647.1, from coordinate 5,580 downwards.
TTTTTAGATAAAATCAGATTATGTAGGAAATATCTGCTTTATAATACAGATAGAAGTAAGCCTGCCATTGTCATCCTGTGCCTGTCAATAAGGTTGTTAGTTTGGCCTGAAGATAAACCCTTTTTTTAAAACTTGGAAAACAGTTTCCAAAACATTGTGATACTATAAACCTTGTTCAGTAATAAAATCCAGAAATAACTGAAGTGGCCATGGATTTACACAGTGACAACGGATTTCAACATAATGTCGTCAATGTTGAAAACAGTAACATAATAAAATATTCACTAATCTTATTTTGATCTAATTAGTTCTCCTAGTGGGTAAGGTTAGAAGTGACTTCAGCTACCTGAAAATCTGAAAGTTTTGAGTCACCAGAGGCAATATTGTACCTACAGCTGCTCAGTGCTGTGTTTTACAGCCTGAAGCCAACTTAACCACGCATGAAAGGACAAAACATCATAGACAGTTCCCACTTAAGAACATCATCAAACATCTGCATAATCTGTCTAGTGAGCAGCCAGCTCATTTCATCCCTGAAATTCTGCAAGAAAAACACATATTCTTGTTGTTACATGGCAACTTAAAAACAACAAGCAACCCTTTCTGATACAAACCCTTAGAACTGTTTCTGTAAAAAAATAAAAAAAAGGAACAAGTGGAAGAGAGCCACATTTAACAACTCCAGCATTTGCAAATAGTTATGACAGTCTGTAATGTTGTAACTTGTTTTTAAAACAGCTATTTTAGGACATGCACATTTAATGATCGGTCTCTTGGTCTTGGAGAGATACTGACTAAACAAGACATCATCCTTTAGACATACTATATAGGGTATGGGATTGTAAAACAAGTTATACAAGAGATCATGAAACTATAGAACCTCAAAGGAGACACTCTTTCTTTTTCTGGTACAGAGAAAAAAAATTCTTTTACTTGTCAGACACTCCCTTTGCCTTTTTGTAAAGTCTAAAACATAATTAGCAAACTGTTTTGAGTCTAGACACTTCTAAATGTAAAGAATTAATAAAAAATTACTTACCCAATTTTCCTCTAGACTAAAAGTGAAAATGCACCACTCTGTCCCTGATTTTTATAACCTTCTGCACTCCTTCCCTCCTAGCCGGTGTGTGGATCCCCTTTCTCCCTGGATCACATGAAAGTGTTCTATTAATGTGAATTGGCTGATGTTGGAGAACACTATGCTGGAGAGCTATGAAGTGTAAGGAATCTGACCCAGGGAGCTGTGGGGCTATGACACATCAGTTCTGCACAGGAATTCTCAGTTGCTGGATGGGAATGACACGGGACAGGTCCCCTACACTGGGTGCAGCACGTTGGCACTGTTGTTGTTGTTGTTGTTGGGATAGGGGTTGCTGCAGGCAGGGAGACAAAGTTCCATGTTAAACCAATGTAACTGGAATTTCTCCCTCTGGCTTTTAACTCCAGGACTGTAACTTCCAAGTATCAGGCTGTTCCTTTCACCTGACCTTGCAAGCAAAGGTTGGGAAAATGGATGAATTTAGCACGTGACAAATGTAAATAACACCACCACTGCTGAATACGACAGCTGCCTCGAAAAACCACTGCAGATCAGCACTGCCCTGCATATTTCCTGAGGAAAGCCTTGCTGGAGCTCAGAATAAACATTCAAACCCAGGAATGCTAGCAGGTTACCTGGCAGGATGGAGAGAAGGACAAGGAAGTCTTCTGCCTCCGTTCTGTTCTTCATCCCCTTGGCCGTGCTCAGTTTTCTCTTGCCCACACGGGCAGAGGAGAGGGAAAGCAGCTTTGTCTCTTCCCACGTGGGCTGAGATGGAGCTTTCAGCCCTCTGGTTTGAGTGGAGTGGTTGGAGTGTTCCATGTGAGAGCCTTTCGGGGAACCAGCCCATGGCACTTCAGCAGAGTCGGCTCAACCATGAACCCCCAGAGCACACGTCACTGCTGCAGGAAACCCGCACCAACCAGAGAAATGTCTTTTAAGCAGAGCATGTTTTCACTTATGTGGTGCTTTTGGAAAATCCTCCCTTGGAATACACTGCTTCAGAAAGGAAAAAACACGGCTTTCATAGTAGGTTGTGAGTTACAGGCCTTTAAACACATAAATATACAAATATAAATATAAATATAAATATAAATATTTCCACATCAGCACAAGATAGGAAGAAATGATTCCTGGGGCAGGATTAAACCTATCACAGAAGTGTGTAGGTTGAAGTCAGTTGTTTGCATGGTGTTGGCAAAGTCTAAGAGATGATAATTTCTAGAGATTGCTATTAAAAATGGTGAATTTATGACTGTGAATACAGAAGTTATAAGCATATTAAAATTTTTATGTCCAAAAAATTGCCCTGCAGTTGTGCAAAATGTGTGCACAAACCTTTAGAACACTGCTTGGCTTTTTGCTTTTGCGAAAATCTGACATTGTTCCACATTTGCTTTTAATTTGTTTGTTCCTCCATTCAAAATGTGCTGGATGGACCACCAAGGCTGCAGCTGGCTGGCTATTCTCAACTCTGAGGCATCACTGATATATGTATGTATTTCCTGCTCCTTCTTGCAAAGATTGTATTATTTTATTTTATTTTATTTTATTTTTAGTTTAGTTTAGTTTAGTTTAGTTTAGTTTAGTTTAGTTTAGTTTAGTTTAGTTTAGTTTAGTTTAGTTTAGTTTAGTTTTCTACACTGCTGTTTGATTGTAGGGAGAAAGTGGAAGGTTTTCAGCACTTTGGTCTCCAGCAGCACGACTTCCACGTGTTGTTGTTGCAACCTGGTGTCGGTCTTGTACTTCATAAAAACTTCCAAGTCCATGAAAAGAAAGGGTTTTTGGTGCCAGTGAGGGTTTGATCCTATAAGGATTTTTTCCTTGACATCCCATCAAATTTGGCCCCAGTTTTTTTCACCGTTCTATTAATAATTGTCCTTTCATATTCCTCTGAAAATACCTTCTTTGACAGGCACAATGTATACTGGGATGTGATGGGCTGTAACCTAATCCACGCTGCTGAGGGAGTGGCTGGTGCCAGATTTTCACAGGATTATCTATAAAGGCAGAAATAAAAGCTGCTGCAACAACCAAGTATACGAATTCATACTTCTACGTTGCTAAAACAACTTTTTACAGTTAGCTACACTCATTAAAAGAGTTTCTCCCCATCTGTGTGTGCTTGCAGAGCTGGCAGCTGAATGCCAAGCACCTCAGATGTTTTATTTCTGATGTTTTCAATTAGTCCAGGCCCCATTTCAGAGCACCAGGATTAACTTTACATCAGGAACAACCATCACTGGGCAACAAGTCCTGTGGTGCCACGTTTTTAGACAACTGATTTCTTGCTTTATCTTTGTGTGTGCATTTATTTTGGTGTGTTCAAGGGAAATGCAAAAGGTTTATGCTTGAAAATCATAAGCAACACCCCTGGGCAGTGACTAAAAGGTCTCATTTAATGACAAGTCTTTTTCCATTAATGCCTGGGAACATCTGCTAGCAAATCAGGGATATTCACACCAGGAGGCCAATTTCCAGAGCTGGACAAATGATTAGATTGGATAGTAAATGAAATAATGGTAGATCCACATTTTAAGGGCTCTAGCTGAGAGCACCGGCATGGTGGGTAATTCCCAAGCTGAGGTGCACTCTGAACCCCACTTGTAATTCACTGCTCAGCACCATAAAAAAACCACATTATTGCTCTGTATTTGATGACAGTGGAGACTGAGTTTTGCTTGCTGAAATACAGTACCTGTATGACCATGGTGTGTACAAAGTGTTAGGAATCAGAATTCAGATGGGGATCTGCTGCCAAATGCCAGAAGCTCTCCATTCATTTCTGCATCCTGAGGGGAGCAAAAGAGAAAATGGTGAAATCTGCATACAGTGAAACTCTCCTGATAGATCTGAAAAGTTTATTTTAGGATTCCTCTATGTGAATCTTCTCATTTCAATGAGAATAAGGTTTTATGTATACGCATGGATGAGAACTGAATGAACATCAGACAAAAAATAGTCTTGGTGTATAAAAACAACTGGAAAACCTTGCAATCAACTGCACATAGGACATTTTCTTCACTTACCATTTTCACTGTTGACATTTGTAGGTGCAATTGACGTAGGTACACAACAATAGACAGGAAAGCAGAGATTTGATCATCTGGACAAGCAAAACTCTCAAAATAAAAATGCAGGGCAATGTCTTGCAGTATGGCAGAATGTTGAGTTTCTATTAAGCACAGTGAGAAGACAGTAAAAAATTGTAACTCGCATTTGCTAAGCCTGTATTTGCATCCTGAATATTTTTTACCATGTGTTTGTGTCCTGCAGGGTACAATGGGCCCCAGTGTTGTTTGGATCCTCTCTTGAGCCTTTCTGTGTCGGCATCCAAAAGCGAATTACTCATACTGAATTTGCAATGCAAATTTGACAGCGCTCTACTAGTCACACAAAAACAGAAAGTTGTTCAAGAGTTCAAATATAATTTATTAATGTTCTAATGAGATATTACAGATCTTAAACATGTATTTTGAAAGATTGTGCAGTCTGTAGTCCAGCTGAAGCACTGGTTTGGGGAAGCTGAAGTAGATCCATGTCTATATACTGAACCAAGCTGATCTATGAAGATGTTTTAGAAAATACTCCCAAAAATACTTTAAAAACCCCACCACAATAATTAAAACAATGTAACAGTATTCATTAACAATGAAGGGCTAAGTATTATGATTTATATTTTGCAGAATTCATTTGAATCCTCAGTACCAAGAACAGCGTGGCCAGCAGTACCAGGGAAGCGATCACCCCCCTGTTCTCAGCATTGGTGAGGCCACACCTCGAGTGGTGCATTCAGTTTGGGGCCCTTCACTGTAAAAAGGGCATTCGGGTGCTGGAGAGTTTCTCTGAGAGAGCTCTCCTGAGGAATGGCTGAGGGAGCAGGGAGGTTTTCAGTCTCAAAAAAAGGATGCTCAGGGGCGACTTCATGGCTGTGCACAAGCCCCTGGCTTGGAGGAGGGTGCAGTGAGGTGGGACCAGTCTCTGCTGTACCTGCACTGAGAGGACAAGGGGAAAAGGTTTCCAGCTGAGACCGGGGACATTCAGATTCGATATCAGAAAAGGCTTTTTCACTGTTTAGGTGCTCAGGCATTAGGAACAGGTTTCCCAGGGAGGTGATGGAGTCACCATCGCCGGAGGTGTCCAAGAGGAGTTGGGTGATGCGGTTTGTGGTTCAGGGGTTACAGCGGCACTGCGGGGTAGACATTTGGATTGGATGATCTTGAAGGTCTCTTCCAACCCTGCTGATTCCTTGATTCCAACTAGTCGGTCTTTAAAATCCCTTCCAACCTAAACCATTCTATGGCTCTATGATTTATTTCACTTTCAAGAGCGCGGATCCCTGCTCAGTGACTAACGCAGGTATTTCCACGGACACAGCCATGTATAGGAGGCGCTGGGACCAGCGCAGCTTCCCTTTATCTCTCATTTCCCCGCGTTCCCCTCAGCGTTGGCTGCCTCCGCGGGTCCCCGAGCCCTCAGCGCCCTCCCGAGGCGGCGATGGAACCGCGCCCGCAGCGGAGCGGCCTCGGCGGCGCCGCCCG
>VYZT01028646.1:0-18731 GCA_013400735.1 Pomatostomus ruficeps | reverse complement strand
AAAAGTGTGTTTTAATGCACAAATTATTCCAAGTGCTTCTTTTTCACAAGGGAGTTAGTAGGAAGTTAGGCAATGCAAGTATCTGTCTTGGTGTCCTTTTGGGTAACTTGATTTCCTGTCCAAGACTAGTTTCTTATGCCCATATGTTCTCATGAGAACGGATTTAGAATTTATTTTTGAAGCTGAATGTAACTGTATTGCCATAAGAAGGAGCTGCTATATTAAATGTGATAGCCGGTCATTTGGACTTCAAAAAAGCTAAAGCACCAAATTCTTCCACTGCATATAGAAATTTGAGGCTATTGAGTTATGCCAAATTTGCTGGATCAAGGAAATGAGAAGCAGCTTCCAGACTGCCTGCCATTTTGGAAGCAGTCTCAGTGCAGTTTGAGAGCCTTTGTAAGACACAGGCTGCTCATGCCCTTCCTGTACTGACAATAGTGTCACATACACTGCTGTTTCATAACGGTAAGAGAAGGTTTTATATTGTAGAATTACTAAAACTGGCTGAATTATGGCTTCCTAACTCTAGTCAATTGTTGCCATGGATCCTCACAGCCTGCCTGCCATGTGTGTCCTCTGGCAAGGTGGGGTGCTGAGTAGTTTATTTGATGGCAGAGTCAGTTTTTGTCTGAACCTTTGCACTCAGTAGGAGTTGGAACTGAACGTGCAGTAGCAGTGAAAGTCTTCAGTATCAAAATAGCTGCACTTGCTCTCAGTCACACTGACCTCTGCCTGGGAATCTTTAGAGAGGGCAGATGGGCAGAGAGAAGAGGAAGAAGGGAGGCCTCTGCTTCCATAAGTAAGTCCCCTATCTACATGGTCCCTCTTTGGGACCACCTTGGAAAAATTGCTCATCCTCCAAGCCTTATGATGACCTGGATCTGTGACCTCACCAGGTGGGTTATGGTGGGTCTGGAGACACTTGTTGAGAGCACTCACAAGTTATGGTGAAACCCTCAACTGATGCCTTTCTGGGGAGGCTTTAGGGACAACAAGAAGTGCGTTTAAGTACTGTTTAGGGACAGGAGGAAATAGATTTCAAACTGTTGAGTCCAGTCTGAAGAAAAGGAGTTAAGGTTTTATTAAATACACTGGGCCTTGTTACTTTCTTACTGAAGTACTGAGTGCCACTGGTCAGCATTGTCAGACTGAGTGCCACTGGTCAGCATTGTCAGATTGGTTATTTACAGTGAAATGACAAGAAATGAGGTTAAGTTGCTATGTAATGCTGTAGCTGGGAGTGCAGTATATATGTATTTGCCCAAATCAGAGTTGCAAGTAATCTAGTCTGAAATCACCTGAAAATAAAACTTTCAGCACTGTGAGCCAATATGTTAGTGGACATATTTATATGTGACACCCAACATTTTCTTCAGCTTCATGTAGGTCCCAGAAAATAGGGAAATCTGGTTTTGTTTTTTCATCGAGGATAATTTTGATTTCTAGGAAGGCTTTTATCCAGATATATCAATAACTGTGGTAGGAAGGAAAGCTGTATAGCATAATAGTTCCAAATGAATGTAAAAACAAAAATAATTTAAAATCACCTGCTGTTGCTGCCTCTGCTTCTTGTTACGTGATTTTTCTGTTCTTCGTGTTACTGCTTGCTTTGTACCTGATATCGGAAAAGTTGCAACTTTCTTTGATAAGTGCATCTTTAATAGCTTTTCTGTTTCATAGAAATCATTGCAGTTGGACACATTAATGAAGCAGTTGACCAAGGAATTCCTGAGAAAACTCTAGAAGCCCTGCTATTGCCCACAGCCAAGCTGCAAGATGTGAGACCAGTAAATGCCAGGCATTATCAGGATGTTCTGCATCATGCCAAAACAATGAAGTGCAAGGTTAGAATTTTTGCTGTTGTTCTTTGTGAGAAGCAAAATGCCAATTCTTTTCACTTGCTTCTGTGTCCCTGTCCTGGTCCCCTGATGTTTGCATTGGCTTTGCCGGTAAGGTTGTAAATAAGCCAGTGACAACAAATTAGCACTAAGTAATTTTGCACTGCATCTTATTCTGGCTGGCAAAATGGAGTAATTCTCAATGTATTCATATTAAGACATATTCTGCATATATCTTGCTACTGACTTGCTGTAATCTGACTTATTTTAATTCTATTAGGTTGGTGCAGCTATTAAAAAATATGGGCAGCAGCAGTCCTCACATAGTTATAAATTTGTGTAAGGATACAGTTACAGGAACATGTCGGGCAGATAGCTACAATATGGGTGGAAATTGAGGGATTTGCCAGAAAGAAGTCACAATTACGGCATTACTTAACAAATCTCTGGGAAGTATTTTAAGTAGTTTCCTTTGCTTAAGTTGTTTTATTATAGTGATGTTTTGTACATATTTCTTTTACAGTTTTATCATGCAATAACAAGCTGATGGTCTTGCCCATGTCTTCAGTTTAAACATATCTCAGCAGGATATTGCTATCTGCTTCCCCAAAAGCAGTGGCCTAGTTAGCATTACAGCATTATAGCTCAGGGAAGCATAAACAAAGATCAGCCTAGCAGCTTGCAGGATGTGACTGAACATAAGGTTAGCTAAAACTACTTGCCCAGCACTTAAAATGCCCAGTATCTGGAAAACACAATTAAAATTCACACAGTGTGTCTCTAATGTAACATGGTGAGCTGGGGAAAGTCTTTAAACTTTGATTTGTAAAGTGCCTTCCAGCATTTGTGTCATCTAACCTATGGTACCTGCTGTGAAACTATGTGTTTCTGTAATCTCCTATCAGAACTTTTGAAAGGTGTTTGCATAAGGCACTTTCTCACCAGAGCTCCCAGGTAAGGACTGGTTTCAGTGAGCCCTCGCTGCAGAAAAGCCTTCTCCCTTGCCATGTGTGCTGGGGAGGGTTTCGTGCATTCTGACTTTCCCTGTCCTGGATGGGCCAGGTCAGTATTTGTGCACAGTGCAGGTGGTGGCTGCACAGTGCTGGCCCAGAACACGCCATGTGTATGCACAGTGAGCCAGGATGTCCCCAGGGTAGAGACCTATAGCCCACAGGGGCCTGCACATAGCAGCCCTACCCCAGATCACTCCTGTCAGCTGTCCCAGTGCTCCCCAGATGCAAACCTGGAGCCTACTCCTGTCCTGGTGTGAATGTGTTCGTAGGAAACAAATAAGCATTTCCAAATTTTGGAACAAAAATTTTAGAAGCTTTTTGAAATCTTCTCATTCTAAAATCTAGGATGTTCCTAGAGATTTCTGCTGGCCTTTCTCTTCTGAGCTATTTTGGTTTTACAATCTTTTGACAACTACTTAGAGCACCTCCTCTTTGAACAGGAGTGTTGCTCCTGTTTCAGAAGAGAACAAGACACGGTGCTCCCAAAAGAAATACTCAGACTCTTACTTACTCTATACAGTGATCAGTCATAGATACGACCATTCTTTAGGTAAAGCTATGATTTAGATTGATGTTCCTTAAAAAAAAAAATAGATCCAAACACAATTGAAAAGCTAGTGCAGTTTCTGAAGTCTGTCTATTTTCCACTTTTTCTGATCCCTGTTTATAAAGCAGATCTGTCTTAATTTGTGTTTAGCATGTTTTAAGAGTGAGCTGTGGTAAAAGGAAGTATTTGATTTACAAGGATCAGATAGGGTTCCCTATAAACTTCCTGCCCCAGCATCTGGAAAAACATATGTGTCAAACCTTCTCACTTATTCTAACCAGCTTGCTGTCACTTGCCCAAAGCTGTGATGATTTGGGAGTCTGCACAAAAATCTGGCAGAACCCATTACAGATCCTTATCTCAGATCTGACCTATTTGTTCCTTGCTTGAAACTGAAAACTCAAACCTGGAACTTATTTTGTCCTGTAAATCTTAAACCACAGCTTTTAACAGCTCTGAAAGTCTTTTCAAACCAAATGTATGCAGGTCCCAGTGAAGAGAAACCCTGTGTTAAGGGAATGTATTGTGGATAACTGAAAAGTTAAACAGATGGACCAAATTCCTATGTTTGGTTATAGGGTTTCTTGTGTGATAGGTACATTGGTTTTAGTTAGGTTCACTTTGTTTATATTTTCAGTAATTGTGTAATATTTGAATTATTTTAGAGGTATCTTTAAAATTTGTTCTTGTGCATGTTGAAGGAATGGCAGGATTAAAACTAACTTAAATTAAAAGCCAGAAGAAACAGAAGAAGGGGAGCCTCACCAGGCTGCAGGTTCCCCCGAGGCATTTTCCAGTGCAACTTATTTTATTTAAGTAAAATTTTTTTACAATACTATTGTCAAAACAGCATAAAATATTTTTATCCCCACTTACATGCTGCAGTTTCAAATTCAAATGACAACCACTGAGCTCATTTTCTAGGAACCTAGTGTATACATATTTAGCTTTTGATTTTCTGTAAAGGTAAAAGTTGACTTCTTTTACTAACAATCAATGATAACTAGTTGCAGTACTTGTAACACTGGAGGTATTTCCTGTGAGGATGTGGAAATAGAGAATTCTACAAAACAGCTTCCCTGTTTTGCTTACCAAGCACAAGTAATACATGTCTGGATTCACGCTGATAAGGGCTAGCTCCCAGCAGTCCCCGTGGGCTGGGGGAGTGCAGGCGCTGATGAAGTGGAAGAACAAGTCTCTGGCGCAAAGCTGGTTAAGCAGCCTCATCGGAGATGTCGCCTTGGAAGAGTCAGGTTCTGTGTCCACGGCTGTAATTTACTGTTCTGTGAACCTGTGGGGACTCTGTATTTCCAACATCCAGGGCAGTGTTTGCTCTTGACTGCTCCCAGGCATGTAGAAAGTGCTTTTACTTGTTCTCATTTTCACTAGGCCAAAAACTTGCTTTTGTATCACTGTTCCTGCAGTGATTGTTGGCTGAGACCTAACTTAAAGTATCATGAATTGTCCTAAAAGTGCTGTTTGGATGCTGATTCCTCTTCTGGTATTTAGAGGCTGTGGTGACTGATAGTCCAGCAGCTTCTCCATGGCCAGAAAGTGATCTCAGAAAGAAAGTGAGATGCACAGCTACTTCCCTGAATCTAGGTACACAGGTGTAGCAATACATGTAATAAAACCATAGAGCTGGAGAAGTGAATTTTTAGAGATATTCTTTGTGTGGGAGGAATTAAATTTGACTGAGATTGTGTTTTCTAACACATTTTACTTGAAGTATAAATGTCGCACCTGGGATTTCTTGCTGTCTGGGTTAACACTATAGAAAATCATAATTCCAGTAACAGAAATAAATTCATTTTTCCCCGGATATTTTAACCATTGTTAGATAAATATTGGATTGACTTCTAATTTTTGACATCAGAAAATAAAGAAAAGGATCAAGACAACTGTTTAGGCTGCTAAGACATAAAGCAATTAGGTAAAAAGAATACAACCCATCTCTGTTGTAATAGTAATAGTTGATGTGATGGATAATAAGGATAATATTGCTTGGCACAAAGCAAATGGCAAAGATGGTGAGAATCAGAAGACTGACTTTAACATACCAGAACCATTCGTGAGTCTTGAGTGTTCGTATAATTGAGACGTAGCAGAACATGATAGTTGCAAGTGGTATCAAAAACCCAAATACAGCTAAGGACACATAGTAGTAGAACTGGAAGGAAGAGACAGTCTCACAGGCACTGTGCACATCGTGGCAGGTGTAAATGCCCAGCTGCTTCACATAATAGCTCTGCTGCATGATGCCAAGCGGGAGCATGTACAAGAAGACGACGACCCATACGGCAGCGCAGGCGGCGATAGCGTAGGCACGCTTTGGGAGACTCTTGTAGGTGAAGGGGTGAACAATGGCCACGTAGCGGCTGACACTGATGCACGTGAGCAGCAGGATGGAGCAGTACATGTTGCCGTAAAACACCGCTGTGCTCGTTCGACACAGGGTTTCCCCAAACATCCAGTTGTTCCCATTGAGGTGGTAGGCTATTTTGAAGGGCAGCATGACGCAGAAGAGCAGGTCTGAAACAGCCAGGTTTGTGTAGAGCACGGCAGTGCATACAGAGCGGATCCTGAAGAGCAGCATCCACAGAATGATGGCATTAGATGGTATGCCCAATAAAACAGCACTGAGGTAGACGGCAGGTATGAGCTTGGTGCTCAGAGAGCTGGTCAGGTACTCCAGTGTGGTGTTGTTCACCTCTGTTAAAGTGGAGTCATTTGTCTTTTTTGAAGTGCATTTGTTTTCTCTGATATGGATGGTTGTTGTCTCCCCTTCTATAGCATAAGGGGGGATGTAATCATAGTCTCTTGCTGAAATGCCACGAAAAGTTTTGATAAGAGACACTGTTTTAATTGCAGAGCCATTCAGTGAAAATTCTGAGGCTGACAAATAAAAAAGAGTTAATATTATTAAAAGGGACAAACTACTATATTAACAATATAACTCACCTTCAGGAACAGAGAAAGATAACCATCTCCATGTGAGAAGCAATATAAGTTTAAAAGATTTGGTGAAATTCTCTTCACCAAATGTACGGACAGCAGTCTTCATTTATCATTTCACATTCACTTGAAAATTCATCATTAATATAGTATTAGCTGATCTTTCTGCATTTTGCATGTTTTCAGTAATCTTTGGTGAAAAATATCAGACACTTCTGTCATGCTTATGACCAGTGGAGGGTTTTTTCCAATAGTAGGAATGTTGGTCACTCATCATATAAGTAGTCTTCATTTAGGCTTGATCAGAATTTCCAAAGCAAACACCATAACTCTCCTTGTCACTTGATGTATGAAATGCATGACTGCAGAAGATGCAAAAAGCACTATCTAGTCTAACACAGACTGGAGTTTTCAAATAAAAAAACTGAAATTACCCTTGGTTTTTTCTGGTCTCACATGTGAAGTTGTTATTCTTCAGCTTCTGGCTAAAGCAAAACAGATCATTTCAGCTTCTCATATCTGAGCAAGTGCAGTGTCTTGAGAACTGAAAGCAAATGCTTGGGCAGGTATTAGGTGTAATTTACTGGGAAGTGAATAAAACTTTCCAAGCAGTAGGAAGATTTTCAGTGAGTAAATATTGCCAGCATGTAGGCAAAACCAGTAATACCACTTTTATTAATGCCCATTCCTCAATCTTTAGTAGAGAAATTTGTAGATGCATTGACATTTCCATATGAAGTACAAATGTGTTCAAAATGCTTTTTAAAGCCATGCATTGTAAAATAAAATTTGCACAGTAAACAACTGTGTAAGTACTTGTAGCACTTAAAAATTTTCTTAGCTGCATTTAATGCAAAATCACTTATTGTAAAGCCTGGAGCATGCACCATGAAACTGGAATTCAGATGCAAACTGAAATATGGATGAAAATCTTTGGACTCCTTTTTACCTTTCCATATTTAAATAAAATATGGGAAATGGTTTTATTAATGCTCACTGACAGATTTACAGTAGAAAGTTTTAAAATAATAATTAGTAGACTGCACCATTTTTAGTGGTTTTTTGATGGTTACTCCAGAAAACTAGTTTTAATCACTCATTAAAAGTCATATGTGTGCCTGCATAGGCAGGCGTGTGTATAAATAGATAAATAGCATATTTATGTACACCAGCTTTTCAAAATGAGCTTGGTTTGAAAACAGTTTTAATTCTAGAAAGAAAAAGAAACAGGTTTATTATTTGATAATTTAGTTATTTTTATCATAATAGTCATCTGAGCATTTCCTTCTAATAACACCATCTGTGAAGCTGTAAAACAAGACTCTACAGGTTTAAAATTATCATATCATTACAAAAATACTAGATAAAAAATGTGTCTTCAGTAAGTGCAGAATGTTCCCTTAAATATAATTCTTTATAGACAATTACTGGAAGAGGTAAGGTGTCACTGGAATGAAAGAATAAAAATCTGCTTAAAAGGAGACATTCTAGAGTAGTTTTCTGTAATGATGCATTTACAACTCATTTCGAGTTCGCAGCTGGTCAAGCAAAGCACTATCAAAAAGCCCATGTTATTGGCTAAAATATGGAATAGATACAGAAAGGGGGACTCACCTGTAGTACACAGACTGGAGGTAAGAGAGAGCAGTCCAGTGAAAAACAGTGTCTTCATTGTAGTGTGTGAAATCCAGCCAGCTGAACGATGGTGCTGCGCTAGTTCATCTCGAGAGGGGTTTTGTGGGGGTCTTTTCCCCTCTGTAAGGAACTAAAGAATGGTTGATCTCTCCTCCAGAAGCATCCTGTAAGCATGAGGTTTATGGTAAGGAGCTAATTTGTCCTTTGTCTACTACAGCAAGAGGGTGTGACGTATCCAAATATGCACACATGACTCAGTTTTAGCCTCAGCCCAACACAGAGATAAAATTGCTTTACAGCAGCAATTTAACTCCTAATTTACCACGAGCCTCAAGATGATGTGCAGGGTTCTGCTGAAATTTGTACAGATATTTGGCGTGAAAAGGTGTTTTCAGGAAAAATCAAAGGGTGTGTCCAGTAAATCCTCAAGGGTCTCATTGAGAGACCAAAATGTCACATGGCTGAACTCTGTACCCTTCTCCAGGGAGAAGCTATGCTTGGACAAGAGTGTGATGATCTCAGTGTAGCAAAAGGCGAAGGTGGAAAGAAGCCACACATACAAACATGCCTTAGGAAAACTGCATTCTGTTTTGCCTTTTGCCTCCCTACCCACTGTTAGCTGCCTGACTCCTTCAATCCAGCTACTGCCTCCACTCAGATGGTTTCCACCCCTCACAGCCTGCAGCCTCTACAACCTTTGCCCTATTTTCATTTGCTGTTTTGTTGATCCCTTCCGTTTTGGGGTTGTGGTTTTTTTTGGCCTGGCTTTTTTTTTTTTTTCCTCTCTTTCCTTCAATGCCAAATAACAACAGCTTGTTTCAGCAAGCAAAATTAGCCCAAGCCTTGGTCTGGCTTTCAGGCTAGTTGCAAGCCTCAGCATAAACTGTACGTGGCTCCTGAGCAGTATTTGTGTCTGTTCTTGTACTTAATGTCTAAAAGCTGGATACCAAATGAGAAATTCTTTTCAGTTTCTCAGTGCTTTCCTCAATATTGTCAGCCGCAGTTTGGGTATTTATTAAACATTCTCTCAAGTGCTAACTCTAACTCTCTAACTTTAACTTGGTAGAAAAATAAGCAGTGTCCACTGGCCTGCGATTGTCTGATACCACTTCATGTTATTTATGTATTCTGCTACCTTGTTTACATATATTATGCAAGCTGAAGAGCACATCTTTAGGGGTTTTTACCCCGTTTTCTCTTTGTAGTTTCTGTGGATATCAGATTTATTAGATCTTTTGCCTGAAATTCAATGCTTAACCAGGGATACTCATTGTAAAGCTGCTTCTTTGTCCATATTTTTAGTTTGAATATGTTTCTAGCTGGGGTTTTTTTCCTTAAATATTTGTGTATATGTTATTTTAGATCTCTCTCAATCAATACATTGCAGTTTCTCTCACCATTAGTCTATATGTTACAGGCCTGGCACTCCTATTTCCTCTTTAGCATGAGTTTCCCCCCTCACCTACTGGATTCGACTTTAAATATTACTTTAATCCTGTTTTATCTGTTGAAGTGCTGGTTCACCAGTGAACCTGGGCAGTAGGGTTGGTTAGTGGGGACCTTGAGCCCACTTTACTGCACCTTCTCTTTTAACTTGGGTTTACAGCCATGCACTTTTAGTCTGTAAGAAGAGCAGTAGTCTGCTGCTTAATTGCAGAAATGTTTGCAGGAGCTAAGTCATCATTACTATACCTGAGCTGTCTTTCTGTGTCAGTTTTCACTGTTATTTTCCAATGTAACTTGTACTTAGAGATACACAAAGATCTTTTCCAAATAAGGGATTTTGAAAGAAAGCCAACTTCCTGCAGTCTTCTGCTACTCTTTCCTACTACCACAGTGCTTCCTGCTAATGTGTGATTTTATGTGACTCAGACTACTTTGACTACATATCGTGGAAATAAAAATATTTTAATTTTTATTGGTCTTTAGTAGGATGAATTCTATGCCACCACTGTAAGCAAATTCTCCTGTTCTTCTACACATTAAAACTTTCAGAGCTTTGTACCTGAACAAGATCTTTTTCAAGTCAATAAAACTGAATATGTTTCATTGCTGATTTTAAACAGTCAAATTCTTTTTAGCGTTCAAGGGCTTTGCAAAGCAGAGATTATATATTGGAGCTGTATCAATATACTAAGACTACTCTTATTATTCAGTTTTTAAAGAACTTTTACTATCCCTTTTCCAGGAATCTCAAGATGAATCAGCACTTCTGTGGCTGGATGAAATACAAAGAGGAATCAATGACAGCAATAACAACATAAAAGAAGCAGAAATCTGTAAGCATTAATCCGCATCTGCACTGCTATTGTTTTCCTTGGTCTTGGGAAACAGAAATTGGTAATTTATTTGTTCCACTTCAGGAAAGGTTGAAGCCCTTTAAATACATGAAAAGAAATTAATGTATGTTCTTTGTCATACTGAAATTGAGAAGATGACTTAAAACTCAGGAGTTAGTTCTATCCAAAGTGGTAATCTTTAAGGTGTGGCTAATAGTTCAGTGGATTAGGTTATACAGGTTAACATCATGACCAATCTTTCTAATATCAGTGTATCTTCTTGTAGCTCCCAAAATATGAATGAGAAGGGATATGCTGTTCAGGAGCCTGTTTTGCTATATATAAGACTGATATCTTTATGTATGTTGTAAGACTAAATTTTTATGTTTACAACTTTGTTTATACATATTTCTTTAAGTTGTCTTTTATGAAGTGCTAACAAATAAAAATCAGGAACAAATTAACTTCTAAAGCAGTGTAAAAAGAATATTAGGTCTTTTAGAAAAGCATATGCTCTTCCAATCTGCAAGGAAGAAGAAATCTGTAGGGAAAATGCTGAGGCTTAATCTGTCAGAGTGTTTTGTACCGAATGAACTCAACACCCTTTGTCAAACCTTGGGTTGAATATAATAATTTTAGAACAAACATTCACAATACATAGTAAACTTTGGCAAGTAATGTAGAAGCAAGTGCAGCTGGATGTGCAGGGCACACTGGAGAGTACGGTGGTGTGCCTGCCCATTCCAGCCCAGGGCCAGCACAGCCCAGACAAGACACTGGGTATTGGTCAGCCTTCTGCACCACTTGGCTTTGGGTGAGTCAGAGCCGCCTTCTCTTGCACCTTGAGAGCTTGTGAATGCAAGTGCTGAAGTCGGTGCATTCCTGCAGCACCGTGCTCAGCCATTCCTGGTGCAGTTCAGCCCACAGGTATGTCAGGAGTGAGAGCCTGGGAGGTTGGGGGTGGGAGAGAACACAGCCAGCCATTGCACACAGCTATCCCTGCTACAGAACATTGCATTTTGTGTTAGTATGACTTTAGAATTGAGCCAAACAATTAATACAGTGTTCATGTAGCAAGGCAGATACACCGAAGATAGCTGAAGTATTTTTTAGGTCACGCATCCATAGAAAGTGTTTGGCTTGTGTTTTCTGAGGTAGGGTCAGATACACACACATTATCTCAACCAAGCTCTCATACTGAGGAGTGCTGATACCTTCCTTTGTGGAAAAATCTGCTTCCCGTGAATGCCACCCAGAGCCATGAGGAAACATCTGAGCACAGAGAAAGGAAGGAAGAGTGCAGCTTATAAACAGGTTTGAGTTAAACTCAAACAGCAACTTGAAAACACCCTCATTTGTGTTCACTGGTGTAAAACATTAAGAATATGCATCATAAGCTGCCTGAAGAAATTATAACAGCATAATTCATACAGCAATACCATACGATGTTGCTAATGGTAAACCACTTTTCCATCCACTACCTAGTTGTAGTAAAATCTTTTCATATAATCTGTGTTGGTAGTAAATGCACAGCTTTTCATAATCAGGGATGCTCAGTGGAACTGTTTTAACACATCGCTTTTAGGAAAAAAGTACTAATCTCGTGTACTCTGCCCTCTGGGTTGAAAGGAAGCACTGTCAGCACAGCACATTTTTAAAAAGCTCTACAGTTTTGCAGCTAAAACCTGAGATTTAACATTTCCCCATGGCACAGAACCTGATACTTCCTATAGCAAACACATCCTGTCTCAGGAAATTTGCATGTTGTGTTCACATAGTCTAAACTTAAAGTTCAGCTTGATCACAACTTGGAAAGGAACTTTTATTTGAGGCGCTAGTTTTGAAAGGCAAACAACTCCAAAGATTTTGCAAGGTAGTCAAAGATGCATTTTTCAGTTAAAAAAGGGGTTTTGCTCCAGTAATGGCAATAAAATAAGCAGTAAAATATGAGAAGGTACTGGCAGCGATACTGAAACAGTCTTGATCACTTCCAAACTAATTTTTATGCCTTATATAAATACTAAATGGTACAGTATTAAAATTTTGAAAGGTTTTTACAGTCTTCCCTGTCAGTAAAGGACTTTGTATCTTGTGTCTTTATTTAGGAAGAAGTATTCAGTGAATTCTGGTGCACGTCCTAACACATTGTGGTTCTTGCTGTGTGTTTTGCATCACCTTGCTTCACTTCTTGGATCAGTTCAAACATTGTACTACTTATCTAAGTAGAGAACAAAAAGAGATTGGCCAAGTATCAGTTGTATAGCTTTAAGGAATAGATCTGAACACTGACTTCAGTCTTGCACAGGAAGAGTCTGTCAAAGCAGGAAGTCTGTCTGTCCTGAGAGAGTCCAAGTTATAGGAAAAAGCTGATCTTTGGCCTTGTTGAGAGTTCAGGCTTATCACACTAGACAACTGCAGCTTTGTATATCACAGCTGTTTAAAGGGAGGATGGGTGTGGAAAAGTGCCCTTCACAGTGTTGATCTGGTACTGGCATTCCAACTGCTAGAGAAACAGAGTGGAGCTGAGCTTTCTGGCAGTTGGGGATTGCTAATCCCCAGTTATCTTATGATTTTCCAGGGTCTACATGGCCTTTCTCTAGAGTAACAGCCACTGGATTAATTGCTAGCACTTAAAATGAATAATTTCTGCTGAGCTGAGTTTCTTCCCTGATAAACATTTTTCTTATATTTTCCTTCAAAAATACAGGCATAATTAATTAAAAGATGAGGAAAAGCCAAATGACAGTGGACCTACATAAACAAATCTTAGCTTAAGTTGCGTTTTCTTTTGTCTTTGTAAAAATATCTTCCAGCACCCTTAACTATATGACGGGAAGCAGGAAGGAAAGCCTTCAAATACTGCTGAAAAGAGTTGATGAGGCACATGGGACCTTGTATGAGTCTGGGGCCAGCAGCAGCCAGATGTAATGTGTGGCTTCCCAGTTTTTTCTGCTTCCTTGCTGCTGAGGCCAGATGCCTGGGCATCACAGAGCCACAGCAATGGTAGAAAGACATCTCCAGCACATGTGTGTGCTGGGCAGAGGTCTGTTTCAAAGCACAGAAGGCTAGCAGGATGCTATCTGATAGAAATTCAGGTGGTGGTGGTGTGGTATTGTGCGTCTGCTTTGTTTCTCAGCTGGCTGATCTGTTACTGCCTAGCCAAAGCTACCCATTCCACCTCTGTCAAACTAAAAACAAAGAAAAACTGTTTCTATTACTGAAATCCTTTCCTGCTTGCTCAGTCCATGGAGTGGCTCCTGTATGTGGGCTTCTGGTACTGAATGCATTTTGGGTCAGCTCTGTGTGTGCCGGGACCTTCTTTATACTGATGTGGATAGACATGAGATCAGGGAAAGTGTTTGGTGCTGCAGCATAAAGTGCAGCTGTGGGGTGCAAAGGTAGCCAGATTCCCTCTAGCCAGGATATTAGGTGGACATTTCAGCTCTATTCACGTGTTCCTCTGTGCATGGACCTTGAATTTAGATGTGAAAGAACACGCTGAAAGACCTGAGCAGCCATTTCTAAAGCAGCTTAAACATCTAGTGGGTAAGGTACTTTAGAAGTGGCATGTGCTTCTATGTATGTGCTGCCAGGTGTGGTGGAATCTGTTCCTCCAGTGATGGGGGATCTGGTTGAGGAAGTCCTGAATTAGAGTATGGGTAACACCACATAAAGTCTCAGTTTGCACATGCTTCACAGCGTCACCTCTCAGGGTGCT
This sequence comes from Pomatostomus ruficeps, assembly GCA_013400735.1. Classification (NCBI taxonomy): domain Eukaryota; kingdom Metazoa; phylum Chordata; class Aves; order Passeriformes; family Timaliidae; genus Pomatostomus; species Pomatostomus ruficeps. Next base: position 4,743 of record VYZT01028646.1, on the reverse strand, counting down.
TTTATATGCCTTCAAAGTGAAAGCTGCATTCTGGCAAATTCAATGGCATGAATTTGCTTTAAACAAGTTCCTGAGGAGGGTGAGTTTAAGAAAGTTTGCTTCAAGATGCTGACCAGGTTGCTGCAAGAATTTACTCAAGGCAATCAGTTTGAATTCCCATTTTGTACAGTAAAAGTAAATGTTAATGCTTACAGCTTGTATCCAGATTACTTCACGTACCTCTGAAAGGTTCCCAAGTGATCAGCAGATGATGGCCTGTCTGTTAGGGCAGGCTGAGTGTGGGGGTACTTGCCATCCTCAACCCCTGCCCTGCTGCCACCTGGTGTGTCACTTGATGGGGGCCAGCTGTGCCCTCAGACTGCTCTCAGTTGTGCTGTGGCTGCATTCCAGCAGTGTGAGGCACACACTTTTTACCTAACACACTTGCTGTTCTCCAAAATACTTGTCATTAATTACAAGCATGAAGGAGGCTGAAAATGGGTGAAGAAGCACTGAATGGCTGTGTATGACATGCTCTCTGTGTGTGCCAGTGTTAGGAGTCAATTTTCAAAGTTTCTGGAGCCTAGAGTTATTGGAACATAGAGTATAAGACACTTTATCTTCTGTGTTATCATTTTATCCTAGTGGCTATTGGAATATCAATGATTAACAAGAGCTTAGAGAAGGGGGATTCACAGCCAATCCTGATGATACTGCAGTCAAGGTTTGGATTACGAGTCATTCCTGAATGTGCTGATGCCTACTTCAGAAACCTCTCTGAAGCCATGAATATGAAAACTACAGAAGGTAAAAACCTTCCTGAACAGGACTGTTCCACATGTCCAAATCACTGACACAACCAGAAAGACAGAACGGGAAGAGTACCTAAAATCACTGTATATTGAGGGAGACAGTTGCTGGTTTAAAATATGTTGACAAATACTTTTCCAAGTGCTTTTTACACGACATTGAACTACTGCACGCATAATGCAGACCACAGTACATAAGTCTAGTGATTTTTCAGAGGCTAGCTGAGACTTTCTAGATCTCACACCTGCCTTTGAGTGAATTTAGGGCAGCTTCTCTGTGACTGTCAATAGCTTAGTCCATTCTCTCAGAAAATCATTTTACTTTCTGATAATTTTGTTTCATATTAGCAGATGCAGAGATGCACATACCAGTCTCAGAGATTGCTGTCAAAGATCAAGTCAGTATCTGATGGTGTTCACAGCCCAATTATGGTACCTGTCCATTGCCAGAGCAACAGTTATCAGCAAAGGCTGGGGCTAGAATCTGCTTTTAGCAAGATGATGGGATGTTTTGTCATGTTAGAGCTGCAAAAGCTGGTCATAGCTAACAGTAGCCAAGGTTAGCTAATGGTTAAAAAAAATTACTGTCAGTGTAGTACCCATTCGTACAGTAGATGAGCATGTTTCATTTTGCAACATGAGTATTTTGAGGGCCTTACTAGCTTTACCTCGGGGCCTTTTGACCATGAGAAAATGAGGTTTTTCCTGCCTGTCAGTATGCAGACTGGTTTGCCAAAGCAATAAACAAGAAAGTCATGTAGATACAGGAAAAGTCCTGTGTGAGGTAAGAGTCAGTAGGTCCAGCATTTGGGGAGAAGACAAGAAAAACATTTTTTATAAACACAGTCTGTTTCACTTATGATGTAAGACTAAGCACACACTATTTCAGGAGCACTAACGTGGCACATTAGGGTTTGGAGAGGCTAGCAGTGGATCTGTACCAACCTTGTAGCTGTTTCACTAACCTTACAGACATTTTGTTCTAGAGGAATAAGCCTCATGACCCTAGCAGGGTATTTTGAAAATCCTTACTACAAGAAGGCCCAAGATACATAGAGATTTTGCATGTCAAATGGCTTCACAGCAAGTACAGGGAGAGGAAATGGGTAGGGAGGGCTGTAATTTATCAGTGAAAGAGGATACAAATGTGTACTAATAGTATGAACTGCTTTTAGGTTCCAGTGAAAGTCCATGGATTAAGCTTGTAATGAAAGACAGGTATGATTATTATTACAATGTGGAAACTGAGGAAGGTACCTGTGTTGCACCCAAAGGAGTTGTACCAAAAGCTTCATGGTTAACTGGTGAAGAAATCCAGGTAGGTGGCTAAAACATTTTCTTTTATTACAAAAGCAACATAAACATTTGAGAGAGCGTGAGACATGGCAATATCAAGAGGCTGTGATGGTTGAAAATGAAGGTCACTTTATCAGTATCTGCTTCTGACAAGAGCAGCAACTTAGGTCTAAGCAGACAGTGATAGCACAGCTTCCTGTCTAGTGTCTGGCAATGATTTAGGGATTTCCTTACTGGAAGTTACAGCATTTCTTTTAATGACCACCAACAGACACCAATGGCGGAAAGTCTGATCACTTCCATATCCTTTTACATTTATGGACTTTGCATTGACTTATAACAAATAATTTTATTCTGTATTTGGGAGCAGGTGGAACCACCATTTTCTGTTTAAATCTAATCATCTGACAGCATTCTTGTATCTCCAAATTCAAGAGGATGAGTGTGCCATTTAAGCTCCCTTGCTGTAGAGGTTTTGCACTAGTGTGAAATATAACTTAGAACAAAGCAGATCACACAAGCCTGAGTAATTTGTTTTTCAATTATTCTGATGCAGCTCATCTGAGTTATAGGCTTACACTTCTACACAAACAACTCAAGTCAGTGTAAGTCCTTCTGAAATTCTGAATGCAGCAGTACTTTAGGGTCCTCTCAACAGAGAACTCACTGATTCAGTTAGCATTTCTAGATGTCTGAGTTGTGCAAAACACTTGGAAGTGTTAGGAAGCTGTTAACATATAAAAGAATACTCTCTTAGAATAGCATATACACTTGAATAAAGCCTGAAAGCAGTTCAGTTACCCTTCATGTATGGTTCAGCAGTAACAAAGTAGCTCTTTCTTCATACTGATTTAAATCTAGGAGTAAATCAGTGGGACTTGGAATAGGGTGAACATAAACTGCAGAGATGGAAATAACACAGTCCAAATTCCAGGATGGTTTTGTCTTTTAAATGACCTTTTTCCATGATCTCTTAACAGAACATTGTTGGGCAAGTTACAGCAGATTACAATCGAGAGCAGCTGTGGCTTGCTAATGAAAATCTGATTGTTGGACTGCAAGCCCGAGCAAGGGGATTCTTAGTCAGAAAAAACTATCGGGAGAGAAAAGCCTATCTTCAAAACCAGGAACCATCTGCCATCAAAATACAGGTATTGTTCTAGAACAAGAAGGTAATGTGGCTTGGGCAGCCTTTTGCATGTAACAGGTGACGTAACTGAGTGCTACCCTGATAAAATTCTCAAACAGATCTGTCTCCCTGTTTCCATTAGCAGTAGTTCAAAATTCTACATCTGAAAATATATGTGCTTTCATATAGCAAATAACAGATTTTGAAAGAATGGATCATATCCACCTCCAATGTAAGTTACTTGGGGAAAGCTCATTAATACACAGCCCTGGCTTTGTTCTGATGTGCTCAGATTTTTTGTGGTGTGCCTAACTATGCACAGTACAAGACCAGAAGATATTTGTTAACTATCGAAGCAAAAATTCCTTGGCAAAGCATGACATAAGAAATACATTCCTTTCTAGACTATCCCTACTTGGAAGTGGTTTGTTTCTGCTACGTGAAGTCATAGCTGGACAGGGAGTGGCAGATGCCCTGGTGTTCTCTGGCAGTTTTTCTTGGATATTTCCAGTTCACTGAACTTCAAAAAGTGTACAAAGGAAATGTTCTGCTGAGGGTGCAAACACTGACAGATGCATGCACACTTATTTTAAAATGGTGAAATAGCCAGGTCCTATTAGCAGCAATTTATGCCACCACCCACTCATAAAAGAAAAAAAAAGGAAAAATATGTAAGTGATTTTTTTAATCTACAGTAACTATATTTAATGATTCATTATGACCAATAGCGCTACCACTAGTAGTTTTTATTGGGATTGACTTCTCATTTTCCAGCATGGTATCTGAGCCCAGTAAAGAATTGTACTTCGAGAAAATCAAAGTCTGTGTGAATAGGTTCAAAATATGGAGAAATGTAGGTAAATAAAGTTGTTCTCAGTTTTTCTTTCTATTGGCATTAAAGTAGAAATTACTTGCGGCAAGACAAAAAGTAGAGGACAAGGCTGGTGTCAGTGGCTGGATAGAGATGACAGGCAAAGGCAGCAGTAAAAGTATCTGTTATACCTGTTGCTGGGCTCCTTGACATGTGTTTGTTTCTGAGCTAGCTGAGAGTCAACTGAGAGAAATGGAAGGTTGTTATCTGTGGTACAAAATGATCCTGAGTGGCTCTGGAAGATTAAAAACTTGGAAAAGATGCCAGGGCAAGAACAATGTGGGTCCAGCTAGGTAAGGGACAGCTTTTGGATGCAATAGAGTGACAGAATGGGTAGGGCTGGCAGATCATCTGGTCCAGCCTCACTTTTCAAACAGGGTCATCCCAGAGCACATGGCACAGGATTGCATCCAGATGGCTCTGGAATATCCCCAAAGGCTCCACAACCTCTCTGGTCAATCTGTTCCGGTGCATGGTGACCCGCACAGTAAAGAAGTTCTTCCCCCATGTTCAGGTGGAACTTTCTGGGCATCAGTTTCTGTCCTGTTGCCTCTTGTCCTATTGCTCAGCACCACTGAGAAGGGCCTGCTCCATTGCCTTGATACCCTCCCTTCAGTTACTGACAGACGTTGATAGGGTCCCCTCTCAGTTGTTTCTTC
>VYZT01028645.1:94459-119327 GCA_013400735.1 Pomatostomus ruficeps | reverse complement strand
AAGGGAATAAATCATAACATCACTGGAAGACAACATGTTAAAAATTTGCTGGTTATTTGTTTGTTTGTTTGTTTGCTTGGGTGTTTACAAGGTGTACCCTTTAACAGCTCTTATTCTGNTTTGTTTGGTTTTTTTTTTTTTTTTTTTTTTTTAATGATACCATAACAGTAACTTCTGAGGCATTACAACATGTCTGGTAAACCACAAGAAACTAAAAAATTACATTGGTAAACACACTCATACATAAAGATATGGCCTACATATGTATATATAAACACATACCATTATATGAGTATTTGAATTTATTGCAGGGATTGGATTAAAAGGTGTTGTCCCTACCTGACACACAGTTACTCTGACACCATCATGTCTTCTGCCAGGTACTAATGTCCTACCCCAAGGAATAAGCCTTATTTGAGAAGTCACAATTTATTTTAATATAAATAAATATTCAATAAATCAACCCCAAAACAACTTCTGTGGAGATACTCCAAGTGTGCAGGTTTCTTTTGCCCACTAGAGGAAAGTGTTGTCCATGTACTCTCACGTCTCCCTGCTCCTACCACAAACCTAGCCTGCAGCCTGCACACAGGGTCCTTCTTGATTTCCCTCATGAGAAGTGTTCAGCATTCTCCTATGCCCTCTCCATTGCCTTTAAAACCCTTTCCAGTATTCAGTGATTCAGACCAACTCTTGTCTTTATGCATATGATAACAATCTAAAAGCCAGAGCCACCAAAAAAGTTTAAGCTTTTGAAATAAATGAGTTTATCAATGAGGACTAAAACAATACACAGAAGTATAACAAGATCAAAACAAACAAACAAAACCCTCTCCCCAAGAACAAAACCCAAAAACCATCAGCAGAATTTCAAACATAATTCCAAGTCTGGATAGCTTATAGCACTTCAAAGACAGCAGGAAATCTGGACACAAACAATGTGTCAGGCCAGTTTTATGAGTTAAAAAGGTGCTGCTGCTTAAGAGACTGAACCCACTGGATATTGAAATAAATGTAAAGATTACAACTGTCATCAATGTAAATTGTATTGATCTGAAAATTAATTGCTGTCTCAATGTTGTGTATTTAAAAATTTATCCTTCCCTCTGTGTATTGGCCATATCAAAATACTGATTTTCAGAATAAATATTCTTTCCCAGATTAATATTCCTTTTTTTATCGGTGCCTACTAAAAGGAAATTATACTTTTCTGTAACACATTCTTCACAATACTTTTAGCTGATTAAAGGAAAGAAGGCTTAAATATCAATAAAATCAGAAGACTGAAATCCCATGGTCATATCAGCCAGGACAAAGATTATCATGCAATAACTGACATTGGTTAGATTGAATTTATATTTATATGTGTTTGGATTAAAACTTTGAATTTCCTTTTCTATCTTTCATCTGCCAGGAGTCATTGTACTAGTACTGCTTATTATCAGCAAGTTGTGAGCAAATATCGAAAGTATTTCAGGAATATGTACTGAAATCAGGATTCATTTTGTTCCTTTGAAATCCCATTTTCTTCCACTCTTCCATGAAAGTTTTGATAGTCCACTAGGAGAGCAAAAGTAATGCAGCACAGACCTGTTCTTCTTAATACATATCAAAGAAGGCAACCAAGGATGCCAAATTTCCAGTGACGCTTGACTTGCCATGAATTTGAAAAAAGGACTCAAACAATTTTTGGTAACAAACAGGCAGAAGTACCACAACGTCTTTTTGAATGAAATTCTAACATACTAAAGGTAAATGACCTGCCAGAAGTATTTTTCAAAGCTCTAGCTCACCTGGGGTTAGATGCAGAGAAAATTGCTTTGGTCAAACTGAAGCACACTTCCCAGCATGGCTTGAGTACATTATTTGCTGAAGGAAACAGAGATCCACAAATTAAATTCCAGATCTCAGATTGGACTGAAATTAAAAACATGCAAACAAACAGGAATTGGGGAAAGCTTACAGAAATAGGTGTAAACTGTTTAGAAATAGATGTAATGATTAAACACCCCTGGTACTCCATGCCTGTTTTCCAGGAGGATTTAGGGGACAAGCAGAAATAGTCTTTAAACAAAAGCAATGCCTGACCCAATTTGCTGTTCCCTAAAAGATGGTCTAAATGGCCACAAAAGGCAAGTTCAACTATGTTTATAAGCCCATTGTTTTCTTTTCTGAAGGCTACACACTGAGTAATTGTTAGAACATTCCTTATCGTCATTTGAGAGGAATAAATAACTAGGTAGGAGTGTTTACCTGAGCACCACTTATTGACCAGTTGGCTTCCAAGTCATCTTTGGCAGAAGAGCCACTTCCAGTCTTTCAGCATGCAGCTGAACACAAGTTATTTTGGCAAATAACTACACACAAGCCTCATCTGGCTATACCTGAGGAACCTGTAGGTTTCACAGCACTTCGAATTTTTTTGCAATAGGGTTTGCAAGCTTTTATTGTTATGGTCAGAATTGTATAAAAGGTTTGACAGAATTTAAAGCTTTAACACTCCAACTGACAGTGGCTATAAGCCACACAAAACCTGCAGTCCCAGTCTTGTGAAAATTGTATATGCACCATGAGTGCACAGATTGAGATACTATATAAACTTTATGGAAATTTCTGGCTGAAGACAAGAATGAGAATTTCACCCATAAGAGAATTTCTGGCTGAGTAGAAATACAATAATTTCAGCCATATCTGGCTGAACAGAGGAACTTTGAGGTCCTCTGGAAGGTGCATCACAGCAGACTCCAGCTTGCAATCCACTCGTGGTGCTTCCCCTTACTCTAGAACGGCAAATGCTAAAAGAAATGGCCTTGTAACTTTCCTATGCATCATCCCACTGCAAGGATGAAAGTGTCTTTCATGCATTGCTGTCTGGCTGCTTGAAGGACAAGGTTTTTATTTCAGAAATCAGCCCACCTACTTCATGCCATGGTACAGGAGTTGCCATGGGAGGTGTTTGTTATAGTAAATCCTTCCACCCAAGTGCCAACAGCACAGGATTGATTTGCTCTAAATATCTTACCAACTTTTTGAAAGAAATAAACTGAACCTCTCTCAAAGTAACATGAATATCACAGTATTAAACAGTATTACAGAAATGTGGTAAGCAATAGAAAAAAATTGAATTAGAGTCATGGGATATTTTACTCATTCTTTACATCTGTTACCAGAGCATTTGTACAAAAAGCTGCAGAAAATGGCTGTTCTTCAACCAGTGGATGTGCTCTTCTTTGGTTAATTAATGAAATTAAAAGTTTACTTGGGAAATTCCTGTTATATTATTTCACAAGGGCAGTTACGGCACAGTTATACTGAGGATATGAAAAGAGAGACTGGGCTTTCTAAAATAAATGTACTTGGTTTTCAGACAAGGGAAAATAACTATGCTCTGCTAAGAGGCAACATAATGTAATCCAAAAATATCTTCACTCTATGGGCAAAGGACTCAGCTGTGAGCTAGGCTGCAGATACTTTCTATCAAAGGAGTACCCAGAAAATTGGCAATCATACACTGACAATCTTGTCTTTAAACATTTCAGGATAGGACAAATAGAAAGAGAACAGAATTTCATACATTTCATGGCATGATTATATCATCACTTAATCTCTGTATAAGTACATAGATGGCCACCTCATAATTTATTTCCTAGCAGAAAAAAATTACTACCACAATCTCAGATGACGAAATGGCCAGGACTCAGATCAATACCTTGTATACTGAAACATGCTCCTTAAACTAGCCAAAAGCCACCAGAAATGGCCACTATATAGGTAGCAAGTGATGAAGACATGAGCCTGTCCACTTACAGTTTTGGCTTCTAAGATAAGGGCTGAAAAGTTGTGATCAAAGTTTTTTGTTCTCTTCTACAGATCCAAGACCTGGGTCCATTTTCCTTAATACACTAAGGAAAAAAAATCTTCCAGTCATGTAGCTCAGTGGTGTTACAGTTTGACTCATAAAACCCTAACAACTACGGAAATTCTTTGTGCAATTCAACTAGTGAAATTTGCATTAGTAGGAAACATATTCCCCACACAAAACTCCCTGTTGCTTTCAAACCTGCTTGTGGACTGAAGAGGCAACACCACCAATGACACTGAAAATTTCACAATTGTCACAAAAATGTAACATTTTCCAGCAGTTTATTATGGGATATTTCCTTAAGGGGAAGAAATGTCATAAACAGCATTCTGTAAGAACCCCCTCGCCTTGAGACAGGGTGTTTGGAACCTCTGAGTAGTCCTTTCTCACTGGCACTTGGCTACATGCAAGAGAGTAAGGACCAGGTCAGTCCATAACTTTGCACTTTGCATAGGCTGCAAAGGATATAAAGTTAATTTTTAATTATCAGTTATTGTGATACTGTATTTTATAGATGTCCTGGTTTAGGAATGGCACTGCCTGATTTAGTACTCCCCTCCCCAAGACTCTCCTGAACCAGACACCACTCGCTCACTCCCACATCCTTCCCCTCCCTCTTCCCACTCTGTGGATGGCATTGAGAATTGGAGGCACAAAAAGGTAAAAAAGTACGTGTTGAGATGAGAACAATTTACTGGAAACAGCAATGAGATAAGAAAATGAACTGCAACAGCAACACTATTAATAACAAAAAGTAAGGCAAAATAACGACTTACACAGAAAAACTGCAACAAAATACCAACCGGCTCTTCTCCCCACACCACACTGAATGGGTCACTGAAAGATCTTTGCACTTCCCTCAGATGATGCTGCTTTCAAGGTGTGCCTAAATACATTTATTTCCTGGAAACAGTAGATTTGATGACTAAGAGATTAGTATTCACTCCTGTTCTAACTCTTCTTTACTCCTCCCAACATTGTCTTCATCAGTTTGAGAGGTTATTGGCACTTCAACAGTTTTGAGACTGCAGTCTCATCAGGTCCAGAGGAGGATCTAGCTGAAAATAACTCTAAGGGAAAAAGTGGTAACTATTAAAATAAGATCAAGCCCTAACAGTCAAGTAATATATGTAATAATCTCCAGCCTATGACAGACTACAAGCAATGTTAACACAGCTGATTTTGCCAATCTGGGAACAAAGTGATCCAAAAGAATGGCAACAGTTACAATCTGAAATCAGACTAAAATAATCTCCCAAAAGAAATTCCACAGAGAATAAAGCACATTGATTCTACTGTGGGATCTGAAGAAGCAAAATTTCTGTTACTCTGCACCACAGACAAAAGGTCTTAGGGTAAGAAAGACAGGCATGTGGCTCTCTTATTGCATTAAAACATCTTTCTCTTGTGTTCTGCTTTCTTCTGGCTACAAAGATTAAATATATTGGCTTAAGGAAGCTACTGGGCACTCCAGCACAAACTCTGGCAGGTTTCTGATCCAAAGGATGCTGAACTCAGAGAGGACGGGAATCAGCAGACTCTACACTTCAACACATAAAGCCCTCTTCACTCCAAGGATGTGTGGAGACAGCAATGTTAAACAAAATGACAAGTTTTGTATTCAAAATATTCAGTGTCTATTTCAGCTACGGTTCAATACAGACAACTGCCCCAGCACTAATGATCCCTTCCGTTTGTATTAAACTGTCCTTTAGTCTTCACAAATACACCAAAAATCCAAACCATTTGCAATCCCAGGTGCACTACACACAGTATTTTTAGCAAGATTATTTAAGTTGCCATGCACTTTGCACAGGGATGAGTGACCCAAGTGCATCAGCTGTCAGAGGCTGGTTGAAGAAAAGGCAGCTTTCCATGGACAGGCAAAACTGGCACATCAGTCAGGACCAGCTACTAACATACAGATCACCACTCTCTCGAAGAAGAAGCACCATCAAGAGTCCTTCAAAAGAAGAATATTACAGGACTGATGTAGTCATGTTAATAAGGGACAATACAGCTAAGAAGAAGGTTTTTATTAAAGCCTATTATTTGGCTTAGTGAAAATAATAGCTTAACTGCTGCTAAGTCTGTTTCCTCCCTGTAAAGCGTATTATTTCAAGTATTTCTAGGTGTGAACTGAGGACTTTATTATCTTGGATTTTGAGAAATAAAGTAAAAGATGAGAGCAAATCGTAATGTTTCCTGGCATTTTTTTTATACTCGAATCACAAGAACTTAGAAAATAACTTGTACAGTAGCTCTGAATACCATTTTCTTGGAATATTGGATTCTGACAAAAGCAAATAGCAGTTTCAAGTAAGTCAGACATTAAATGTAGCACCCTTAAATGTTGATCTCCTTAGAGTCCTCATTTTAACATTTATTTCAAAGTTATTTTCTAAAAATGCTTGTTCTCCTTTTCCAAAGAATTCTGAAGTTTATAATTTGTCTCATTTCTGACACTCATTAGTTATACACACTGTGTTGAATTTCCAGCCAGCTGGCTACCAGAAGAGCATCTCTCCTCTCCTAGGGAGAGGCAATGGAGTCACATCCTATCTACAGAACAGCAAAAGTAGCCTCATCCATGATAACATATTTAAGAAGAAAGAAAATCTAAAAGGTCATTGCTCAGTTGCAATTGTGGCCAGAGAAGAGTGGGGTGAGAACATGTGAAAGAAAAAACTCTACAGACACCAAGGCCAGTGAAGAAGGAGGGGGAAGAGGTGTTCCAGGCACCAAAGCTGGGATCCCTCTGCAGACCCGTGGTGCAGACCATGGAGGAGACCCATGCCAGAGCAGGGGGATGCCTGAGAGTAGGCTGTGACCCCATGGGAGGCCTGTGGGGAGAGGGGCTGATGATGGAGCAGCCTGTCCCTGAAAGGCTGTACCCTATGGTAGGGTAACCCACACTGCAACAGTTTGAGGGGGACTTTTGCGCATATGATGGACTCACGTTACAGCAGTTCACAGGGATCTGTTGCTCGTGAGATGGACTCACATTGAAGAAGTTCATGGAGAACTGTCTCCCGTGGGAGGGACCCCACAGTGCAGCAGGGGAATAACTCCTTTCCCTGGGCAGCAGGAGAAACAATGGGTGATGAACTGACCATAACCCCCATTCCCTGTCTCCTTGTGCCACTGGGGTAGGAGGTAAAACTGGGAAGGAGGGAGGGATGGGACAAAGGTGTTTTTTAAGATTTTCTTTTACTTCTCATTAGCCTGCTCTGATTTTGTTACAATAAATTTAACTTACATCTCTAATTTTGAGCCTGTTTTGCCCATGACAGTATTTGATGAGTGATCTCTCCCAGTTCTCAATTCATGAACCCTTCGTTACATTTTCTCCCTCCTGTCCAGCTGTGGAGGGGAGTGAGTGAGCGGCGTTGGTGGGTGTCTGGCATCTGGCATGGGTCAACCTACATCAGGACCACATAAGGGCTTGCTTACATTGTAAAAAAGCAGTCCATGAATCATTAGACCAGACTATAAAGTCCTTCTGAGTTGTCTTCAAGAGCCCATACAGTGCCTTTACCAGCAACCCATAACTGCTGAGCCACAGGCGACACCATCCCACCATCCCGAGAAATGCATGCAACTCTCTTACTATTAGTGGCCGTGGGAGTTGGCAAATTGCTTCTTTTCATTCCTGTCCCAACCTCCTTTGTCCTTGGAGGATTTTTAATTCCACATAGATTACTCTGGTCTGGATTGTTTGTGCTTTGTCTTTGGATAGTCTATATCCACTCAGTCCCAGAAAATTCAACAATCCCACAGCCTGATGAACTAAACATTGTTGTTTAATTTCAGTGGATATCAGAATTTTATGTACATACTATAACAAGACTACAATAGGGTTCTGATTTTTCCATTCCTCCAATTCTTTTTGCCAGTTGATTTCCAAATACGATGGAGCTATTTTTAAACCCCTGCAGTAGAACTGAGCAACTCAGTTGTGTTCTTCTCCCTGTGTTTGGATTTTCCCATTCAAAAGCGAAAAGCTCAGTATTCAAAGGGATATAGAAAAAGGCATCTTTCAAATCTAATACTGTGAGCCATTTTAATTTTTCACTCTAAGTTGTTAGCAAGGTATAAGGGTTTGCTACTACCAGGTGTATATCTTCTATCTTATTTATGGCTCTAAGGTCCTGTACCAGCCAGTAATCCTTTCCATTTGCCTTCTTAAATGGCAAAATAGGGGTATTCAATTTGGATTCACATTCTTTCAATAGGCCATATTTTATCAATTTTCCCACAAGGGGTAACAATCCCTTACAACTTTGTTTTTTCAAAGGGTATTGCTTTTGTCTTACTGGCCCCATTCCAGATTTCAATTTCTTAGAGGCTCTGCCCTTTTGGAATGTCTGAGCACCTCTCCAGCCCAAACCAATGGAATCGCTGCATCCTCAAGTGATAGTGGCAGATGGATCATGTCCAATTTTGAAGACTGTAGTGCAAAAATAGAAGATGCCACATAATTAGATTCTGGAATAATCACCTGTATTTTGCCACTTTTAAATTTAATTTCAGCATTTAGTTTTTCCAATAGATCTCTCTCAAGTAGAGGCTTTAGTGATTTGGGTGAGTCATCCATTGTTTTCCTAGTTTAAAATCAATGGGCTTCAAAAAGGCTGAGTTTTGCGATTCCCTGTTGCACCAATGATTGTTATAAAATCATTATTCCCATTTCCTTTCCCTATATTTAGCACAGAGCTCCCATATCCACTAAAAATTCTACCTCCTCATTTACCTCCTCATTCCCCAGCTTAGCTGTAACCAGAGGTTCTGCTGGGGAAGAATCTTCCCATGCCCCTCAGTCATCACTGGTGATGGCCATGAGAGGGAGGCTTCTCTACTGCAACTGCAACAATCCCTTTTCCAACGCCTGCCTTTCTTACAATATGCACATTGATTAATACCAAGTCTGCCAGGGGAGTTTGAGGTAGGTTGTCCACACCCTTATCCCCTTTCTTTCCCTGGGGACACCATTCCTTTGGAAATTCCTTCCGTAACTGAAACTATTTTTTGTTTAGTTGTTTCTTGCTGTTTCTCTCTATTCTGATAAACTCTCCAAGCAACATCTACCTGCTTCTCTAAATCACAGTGGTCTTGTCCATCAGCTTTTTGTCATTTTCTTCTCATATCATCTGAGGATTGCCCCACAAATATAAAGGTGACTTGAGTTTTTTCTTCCTATGTTTCAGGATTGATATTAGTATATTTTTGAGGCATTTCTTTTAGACAATTTAAAAATTACATAGGTGAGTCCTTATGATCCTGCTTAATTTTGAATAATTTTGACATCTTGATAGCCTTTGGTATGGCATGTCTAATTCCATATAGTATCCATGGTTGATATCTATTTAATCTCTCTCTAAACATGGGCACATTAGGGTCCCACTCAGAATCCACAGTGGGAAAATTGATATCTACTGTACCCGTCAAGCTACTAGCCAAAATTTCCTCTTCCACAAACCTCCTACTGTTTTTAACAACCATCTCTCTTTCTGTACTATCAAACAACATTTCTAATATAGCATGTATATCCTTCCAGCCCGGATCCTGAGTTTTAATCATAATTTCAAATGCTTTTGCCATTTTATCTGGGTCATTTTGGTAGGTGCGAGCCATTGATCTCCAATTATTAAGGTCTATTATTGAAAGAAGAACTTTTCCTGTGATTGGACCATCCATACCTACCCCCTGATGAAGGGGAGTTACTATCACATCTCTGTGTTTAGCTGTAGTTTGCCCTGTAATTGGACTAAAACCCTCTATTCCTTGATGCATCCTCTTTATCGTCTGTATCTTCTCTTTTAGATATGCTAAATCCACCTCTTTATGTGCCAGTTCCTTCAAAATACCAGTCTTGGCAGCCTGATTATCTGTTCCCCTGTGATGACTAAGGCACGGACTCAGCCAGGCAGGGCCCCTGAGACATTTACTACGCAAGGCAAACTCTTTTTGTGCCCTTCTACAAGACACAGTATTTCCTTATTCGGTAATTCTTCCTAAGTGACCTATCACACATTGGCACGTCAGCAACGCACTCCTTAATATCCTTACATGGGGTGATGTTGTCCTGAGTTTTGCAGTTTTTCAATGTTTCTCTTTGCTGTAATACTTTCTCATGCATGCTGTTGTAAACATGGCCATATTTTTGCTAACTGTCCTTGTTGTTTTCATTCCATTCTCCTAGGCGGAGACATGTGATGGATTTGTCCTTTGACCAGTGTGATTGAGAGGCGGTAATTTCTACCTCCAATCCACGGTGATTTCTAAGAACATATAAATAAAGGTCAGAGGGTTCTGCCCTCGCTCTTTTTGGACCCTCCTTTGGCTCTCTCTTTTGAGTCTCCTTTTTGGCTCCTCGGCCTGGTCGGCTACGTGTGTTTGTGTCCATACAGTGTGACATCGACAGGGTATCCCATGCTGTTCCCTCCTCCAGCAGGCTCCTCTCTGCAAGGCTGTCTGCCCTGTAGCATTTCTGCCTTTTAAGGTCTGGCAGAGACAAGCTCTTCTGCGCTGCCATGGCACTCTGCAGGCACATCCCATGTCCTGTAGCTCAATTCCACCTTACCTCTTCCCACATTCCCCCATCCAACCTGCAGTTGGGACTGACCTTAAGATCTAAATCACCCTCCTTATCAGGGATACGTTTATAACAAACTTGTCATATGCTGAATATAGAACAACATTTTAACTGTTCTCCTTGATTCTCTTTTTCAAGACCCAGCACAAAAGGGTCTGAGGGTGTTGGATTCAACTCACAATCTTTCTGCCATTTTGGATGATTCCACAAAGTGGAAAACATATCGGCATACGTCACCTCATGCCATTTCTGTTCCCGTCTTAAAAACAGCATTAACTGTAACAATGTACTGTAATTCAAGGTTCCATTTTGTGACCACTTTTCTCCAGAGTCTAGTTTGTACAACAGCCACCATTGATTACAATATTTAAGCAAATTCTCCCCGGTCACTGTTCCCCCAGCGGCCCCACCAAGCTTTCTCCAATGTCACAAAATGCAACCAAATGGGGATTTTTCCAGAATGCCCCCTTTAGATTGCCCACTACCTACTTCTGAATAGTAGACCCAAAATGTTACGATACAAATACAAAACAATTATCGATTGATAAAATCAAGCCAAATACCAAATTCTGGGATACCAAAAAACCCACCCACTGCGATGACAGATCCACATGTCTTATGTGGGCAGGGTTGCAAAAAAAATGCCTTAATATCAAATGGGGTCTTACCTGTGTCCTAGACTGGTCCGAGGGTCTGTGGTCTTCTCCAGGAAAGTCTCAGTGCCTGTATGAAGATCCAGAGAACCTCCTTGGATCCATGGGAGATCAGGCAGAGTGTCACGTCTGGAATTTCCAAAAATGATATCAAAATCAGTTAGATAAAAACTTTCTAACACAGTTTGAGTATTAGAAAGCAGGCATTCTTTATTGCAGCATACTGGTCACTTGGAGGATCCTTCATTCAACTGAGTACCTGGAGTGTTGGGTGAACAGAATTTTTATCACAAACACTGATTACATATTAATGAGCTATCTCCACTTCCTTGATTTTATTTGACACAGTTGCGCCCCTTATTGGAAGTCTTTATATGGTTCTTTGGGGTCTGTCTTCAACATCCAGTGTGCTTTTTATGTGGCTGTTCCTTGACCCCCACTTTTGAGTAAGCACAATATCATTGTTTTCCATAACTTCCGCTTTGTCAGCCTTGCAGAGCTGAGCTGGCATCCTGCTTGCGTTTTGCATGACTTCTGTTTACCAAAGTTGCACCCTTTATTTTTCCAAGGCTATGCTGTTCTGTTCAACTGCCCTTGCTAAGAGTAAAATGTTCTGTTCTGCTACCCTCATCAAGTGATTAAAATGCTGTTCAGTTCTACTGTTCTTATACAATCAAAAGGAATGGACCAAAGAAGTATAAAGACGACCACCAAAAGTCCCTCTAGGAATTGGCTGCAGGCCTCACACTATAATAGAAGAAACTGCTCTTCTACAGACTTTCACAGCCCTATTAGGATTATATTTCCCACCCTTTCTTATCCACAGCCCAAGCAACCTATTTAAGGCCTTCTTATTATTCCCACCAAGCTGTGACCACAGAAATGACCTTTGCTACTGCAGCAATGGGATCATACAGGCAACTTTGCCCCTTACCCTAAGGGTGGTAGAACTTCATTTTACCTACACTGCTGAGAAACACTGAACTTGCTGCTTACATGTGTAGCAATGTTTTTCCTCAAATGCTTGTTATTGAGAAGAAAGACATTTCAAATAGGTGCTGTAAGAGAGACAGCCTTGAAGAAATCTCAGTGATGGGAGAAGTATCATTGTTTACATATATATGAATACATACATGAACATTGAATTGTATATATATTGTATATATGTGAATATTGTATTTATGTATATAAATGGTAACACTGAAAATCAAAACCAGCCAGCAGCTCAGTATACTTAATAACCAGCAAATTATCATTTG
Source organism: Pomatostomus ruficeps (assembly GCA_013400735.1). Lineage (NCBI taxonomy): Eukaryota > Metazoa > Chordata > Aves > Passeriformes > Timaliidae > Pomatostomus > Pomatostomus ruficeps. The sequence goes on along the minus strand of VYZT01028645.1, from coordinate 106,958 downwards.
AAGAAAACAGAAGAACACTCAGAATGGAGAGAAGATCCACAAATCCCACACAACCAATACATCTGTACTCAAAAGTACAGATGTACTCCTTCAAGGAGGTTGTGCAAGATTCCTGTTCATCTACCAAATCAATAAACACATAACTTATTGCAGAAAATACCATCAAGTGCTAACAGTAAGGAAATGTGGGGCAGTGGAAGGTTGTGTTGCTCCAGGACTATATTGTTGGTGACAAAGTAGGTATTGTATAGGGCTGGTGCAGCTATAGCCAGTATATGAGAAAGGAAAATGCTTAGATGCATTCAAAACTAAAATACATTTAGGACTGCACCAGGACTGAGTATTGTTATCATTCATGCTTTCTACTTCCAGTACAATGTCTGCATATTTCTTGTAGACAAGGCCTGAGGGAAGAGAGAATTCAAATGAGATACACCACAGTTTGGCTGTCTGAGTCAGTTTGATTAGACTTTCATATATTCTGGAAGATTTACAAATGGATTGTGTGCCTTTATTTTGAAAACATCCTTGTCTACATGACAACCAGCCAATCCAAAGCTGCTGCCCTTTCAAGGACACTTGTCCTGAGCACAAGAAGGTGTAAAAAGTATTGACAAAGCAGTTAAAAATCTTTCCACTTATCTAAACCAGGAAAAGTGAGACAGCCTGGAGGCTTTCAAGAACCTCAGCTAAATATTAAACATCTATGCTGTTGGCTTTGAAAATGGATTCAGATATGAAAACTTAACCAGAACCAAACATGCACCTTTGCAATTTTTTCTGTATCTCCCTCGCAACGCTATCTGTATTCTTACAATGTAATTCAAAGTCTTTCTGTAGTGTTCACGTAACTTTATGTCCCCCTCATATCAGCAGCCACTGACAAGCTCTGGGACCTTTACATCCATCCTCAAGTGCCACAAGGAAGGCAGCGAAGACCTTCAACAACTAAGTTCCCTGTTGCCCTCTCACGTGTTGGGAGCCTGGCATCAGTGAGTGCCACGAGCTGCTCTCTAGTTCCTTTTCCTGTCAAGGCCATGGTCACAGCCATGTCACCTCACTGCTGCGGCCACAAAGGTTTGCCTTGCACTGAGCCTTCCTGCTGAACCATTTATTCCTAGCTTCATTATAACCTTTCCAAATCCTGCCAGGAAATGCTGCCTTGCTCCCACTATTCTTAATGATTTCATGTTTTTTGCCCTGCCAGTGCATCCCTGAGGTCTGGGGCAGCGAGAGTTTCCTGTGGGGAGCAGGGGGGTTGCCAGGAACAGCCCCTGCCTGGACGTGGGGACAGGACAGGTAGCATAAACTAGGCCTGCTTGCAATCACATCATACTGAAATCTATAGTATCTCCTGATTTTGCTCGGCCTCTCTCATTAAAGTAATTTTTGTATACTGTGTGGATTATTCTATGTTGTGGTTTTAGTAGTGGGGAGGGGGCCATAAAGATGGCTCCTGTGAGAAGCTTCTGTAAGTCTTCACCATTTCCAGAAGAGCCAATCTCTGATGGCTCTGAAGATGATGGACATGCCACTGGCCAAGCCTGGGCCAATTAGAAAGGTTAGTTACGCCTCTGTGATGACATATTTAAGGAAAAATCAAAACAAAATGCACACACACGCAGCTGCTTTTAGTTAGAGAAGGAGGAGGATGTGAGAACATGTGAGGGAAAACAACACGGAGACACCAAGGTCAGTGGAGAAGGAGGAGGTGCTCCAGGTGCTGGAGCTGAGATTCCTCTGCAGGCTGTGGTGAGCCCATGGTGAGGCAGCTGTGCCCCTGCAGTCCATGGGGTCCATGAGGGATGCAGAGAGAGAGACCTACAGCCCGTGGGTGAGGAGCCAGTGTTGGAGCGGTAGATGCCAGAAGCCGTAGTAGCCGTAGATTTCAGATGAAGCCGCAGTAGCTGTGGATGTCAGGAGAAGCCACAGTAGCCATAGCCCAGTGAGAGACAGAGACTGAGATAAAGTCCCACAGTTTGTGGAGGAGGTGCACATGCTGGAGCGGGCGGATGTCGGAGGAAACTGCAGTCCAGGTGGGAGACCCAGTTGGAGAGAGAGGGGCCCCCTGCTTCCATGCTGGAGCAGTTTGTCCTTGGAGGACTGCATCCCGTGGATGAGTAAAACCCACGCCATAGAAGTTCACAGAGAACGGTCTCTCATGGGAGGGACCCCAAGGCAAAAGCAGAGGAAAAAAGCTCCTCTTCCTAAGCAAGGGAAGAAGATTCTGGAGATGGACTGACCTGAACCCCCACACCCTGCCCCCCTCGCACTGTTGGTGGGAGGGAGGGAGGTAGGGGGAAAAGAATGGAGTCTTTAAAGGTTTATTTTACTTCTCACATCCTCCTTCTAACTCTGTTAGTAAAAAATTTCACTTTGTGACTTAAGTTGAACCTGCTTTGTCCTTAGAGCGTTTTCTCCCGGTTCCTTATCTCAACTCATGGATCCTAGTGTTAAATTATTTTTTTTCCCTTCTCCTTCCCTCCTCTGCCCAGCTGTGGCAGGGGAGGGAACAAGTGAGCAGCTGCCATGGGGGCCTGGCATTTGGCCAGGGTCAAACCATGACAGTGATGCACTCCACTAGCTTCTTTCTTCTGTAGCACAAAGAAAACAGGAATAAAGGATTTTAGTAAGGCTGAGGGAATTCTAAAAGTCTCCATTCCTTAATTCATCAATTCATTAATTTGCTTAATCGACTTCTCTCCAAAAATCAGAATTAAAAACATCTGCTGAAATAATGCACGCAAACACTGCATGTATTGTGGACAGCACTCAGCTCCATAATTAATTTACACATACCCTCTGTTACTTGTCCAGCTGAAATCTGTGGATTTGTAATTCATATTCTTATAGTACTAACTAGGGTAGCCTAAACAAAAATAGCTTCCATTTAGAGCTCTATCCTGGACTTTGTGATGCCATCCCCCTGAAGCAGCAGAGTTTTTTTCTGCAGCCAGGTGGTGGAACCTGATCAGGAAACTCACCTAAATACAAACCATCCTGGTAAAGAAATAAAGAAGTTAATATTAATCCAAACCAATTCTCTAACCTCAGCTGCAAAAAATATCTGCCAAGACAGAGGAAACAACAGCTTCAACTGGTAATTGAGAGTAGAACTACCTTTTCTCCTCTGGCAACAGTACGAGTAGAAGCATATCTAAAACTCAGCTTTTTTTATTCAACAAGGCTTACAATGTTAGCTGCACACAGACTAGTGGTTGAATGCTTTCTTGCAGTAAGCCCCCAGAAGAGAACCCTATCAGAGGAAAATCAGATGAACAATCGTTTCTCATTAATTTATGATCAACATTTTGTACTTTGTTGTGTTGGTTGTTTGGGGGTTTTCTAAATAGAAGTTTTCAGTCTGCTTCCCAATGATCTATGTGATGCAGCACAGGGCTAAACCATGACTTGGCGGAAGAGACTGAAGGGAAAACTGGTGTTACCGAGGGTACAACTGACAACAGTAACTTCTGCTAGAACCTTTCTTTCTGAAGTCCTTGCCTCCTCAGCCTGAAAGAAGCAGGGAAAGAAAATCACCCTAGATGTGGGGAGATAAGCAGTGAAACCCCACTATTGAGTCACGGAACAATCCTCACATAGAAATACCTACACTTGTTTTAAGCTTAAAATGTTCTTTTAAGTTTCCCACCAATTTAGAAACACCGCCATAATGCTCCTTTCAACTTTGCTCCATCCCATCTTAACTAAATCTCTTAAAATTCTACCTGTCAGATACGTCTGAAGACAATACATAACACTTAAACAAAACCGTTAAGGATATTTTGTAGACCTTTTGGAGACTCAATTCAACTCAGAGTGATACCAAGAGGATATATCAGTTTTATCAGCGATTTCTTTTAAAGGAGAATTGTATGAGATGCAAGACCCTCAAGTGTAAATGAGGAGCACTAAGAGCAATTAATAGTGTAGGGGTGTGGAACAATCTCTCATCAATATAAGGTAAGATTTACCCCAAACTCCCCAGGAAGTACAACAATTTAATCACAAAATGATTGATTTACTTTATGACTAAAGAGACATTTTCTCTTGCTTTCTTAAGGCAAAATAAACAAACAAGTATTTTTCCAAAAATGGGACTTCCATTTCCACATGTGACAGTTTTTTCCATTATTTATCGTGTAGGGGGAAATACTACAGAGATCATATGGGTATTCCAAACACACACAGTGATTTAACAAACACCCAGCATGTATCTTCAGAGTACCATGACACCTGCAGAGTGTTCTAAAAGTTTAATATCTTCCTAAGGTTAAAGTACATTAAAAGTCCTTTTCCTTTATTAATCTTTTGCTTTGCTCTTCTGTCTATTCATTGATATCACAGTATATCATACTATAAAACAGAAATATCTCGATGATGATGCCTGGAGAAGCAAGCTTCCCAAGCATGAATAAAAATGTTTTAAAACATTTTCTGTACTTTTGAAAATTATTAGAAAGTATTTCCATTACTGTTGGGGAAGCTGGAATAGGGAAAACATATAAATATGATTACCTAGCAAAAACTGTAGGTGAGATTGAAATGAAGACAAGCTTTGAGTTACCCAACCTCAGTTACTGAACAACTTGAGAACAATAGCATAGCCGGCTGGAGGTAATCCCCACTTGATGGAACAATGCCTTCAGCTTGCAAGCAGGTCCAAGGGTCAGAGGAGACCCCGCAAACTTATCAGAGGGTCCAAAAAGCAACTTTTGGAGTTTAAAGTGTAACGCCATAGGCTAATGTAATGATTCTTATAGGCTGTAGGCAAATGTTATAAGATTTGTAGCTTATTCTAGATTGGTCAATGGAAATCAGAATATTCAACACAGAAGATGATTTATTGTATTGTAAACGCTCATTCTGGCATTCTGCACTGCTCTTTCTACTCTGCTCTCTTCCTTCTCTGCTCTGGCCTGCTTGGAGCTGCACCTTGGAGCCCCAAGTAAGCCTTTCTCTCCCCACGCCTTCTGCAATAAACCTCATGTTCTAAAACCTCAACATAGAGATCTCAGTTTGTCCCGAACGACCGTCCAGCGGACGCAGAAAATCCTACACATTACAACCTTATAAATAAAATTAATTTACTTTAGAAAACCCCAACAAACAACATACAAAATTTCCCCCATCTGCTAAATGAGACTTCTTCCTCTCAGCTTCCTTCCTAAAAAAGACAAAGCCAAAAAAGGCATTATCCATTGAAATCAAATCCAGGGAAGTCATATATAGTGTGATGCACTTGCATACACTGACATTCCTGCCTTTATGTGAGTACATCGCGAAACAAGTCAATAGCACAAACATGCGTTTTTCAAATGGATGGAGGTATTTCCCGTCAGGTGAAATGCAGATATAAAAACTATACTGAAGGGCAAAGCACTGGTCTAAATCCCTTCTCTTATATCTGGGTGAACAAGATAGAATTATCTATCACCTCATTTAAAAAACCAAGTACTTAAAAACAGGAAAATGAGTATTTAAAGACCCTATAAATCTTAGGCTGCCTATATCATAGATGTACCATTATTTCTAGGTATAAAAAAATGTCTACTTCATCATAACAAAACAGCCTCCACTACAAAAATCAGGATAAACATTATTCTATAAGTAAACATAGCACAAAAAGCCCTCAAAAAAAATAAGCATGAAACTATGCAACACTGGCTGAAAAAATAAAGAGAAATGTAAATAATGTCACTATAAAACAGAATTGAAAACCGTTCCTCTTGGATGGCAGGTGAAGTATTATTGTCAAAAACCAGGACATATAAATATTTTATAACATATTACTTAACAGAGAGTTTTTCTGAGCTGAAAGGACATGTCCATACCAGTGTGGCTATATCACAGCAGACACCAGCCACAAAAGCCTGTGGTATCCGCCCAGTGTCCTCCAAACCACCTCTAAGTTTCTGCCTCATGGAGAGTGTCCGCCACAGGACAGGTGCTGCACCCCAAAGATATCACACACTGCTGTAAAAAACGCTTTGTAGTTTCCCTTATATTTGGCAGAATTTTTAGACCAATTTCCAACAAAACCCCATACCATTCAGCACACAAGGATGCTTGCTCACTCAATGAGAGACTCCAGTCTTTCTTACTGCACACTATTCAAATCCTGCTCTAAAAATTAACATTTTCTCCTTGCCCTTTATATTTTTCACTGTCTAATGTTTCTTATCAAACATGTGCCTCTCTTGAGTAGCCAGTCTATTCTTACCCAGCAGAGGAAAAGAGTGGTGCTGATGGCAGCCGAAGACCTGAGATCACAAGAATCCACAGATTTTAAGTGTTGAGCAGAAATGAGCTAAACTGAGATAGGGCAGCCTCAGCACTGAGTACCATTTGTGCAGCAGGTTTCCTCTGGGTAGTGCTAAACTGCACAGCCTGCCTTCTGCAGCTTTCTGTTAGTTTGGGATTTCTAGGGAACAACTGCAATTTCTGTCCACATGAAGTATCACTAAAGTACTTAGCAGGGAAGTTTATGCATGAAGAATGTTGTGGCTTTATATCTGCTTGAACACTGAAAAAATCTTACTCAAAGTACAGATTTTTTACAAGTGATCATTAATAGTGATCATGGACGACAATTTGCAGATATCTCAAACACTCAAGGCTGTAAATAAATCAATTATTGCTGTCCCTAAATATATGAAGTAACTGAATAATACTAACTGCTGAAGAAACCCCAAACAAAAAACAACAACAGCAATAACATGCTAAGAGATGTTTCTTTCATCAAACCACTTCTTTCTCTTCCTTCAAGCTCCATGTTCCTTAACTCACAAAAAAACCTGATTGTTAGCACAGCCTGGCCCAGGGGAGAACAAAAAACAGGTTACCTGACAACTATGTACAGCAGGTGACGGGCACAAAAAACTGACACACAAAAAAATGAAAATGCATTGCTTTTAGATGCAATGTGGCTCATAAGCATGAGTGTTGCACATCTCCAGCAAAACTATCCAGAAACATGGATAATCCCAATGGATTATCCACCCATGGATAAATACACCAACACAAAGCCCACAGATGATACCTACAGTTACTGAGAAGCTCCAAGTACTCCAGGAAGAATTAGGTCTAGACTCCTCAAACTCTCAAATCTTTCAATAACTCTTTCAGTGATAATTTTTTCCCAGAAAAATGTTTAATTTGCTCCCTCTACCCTAGTAATAAGTGAACATAAAGGTATTTGGTTTCATGACTCTGGGGCTGATTCTGTGGTTGTGTAAGTAGGTTACTGTGAGGAAAATGTGTTATTCTCAGACAACAGAGAAAATATTGACTACCATGCAGAACTTGAGTTTTAACGCTTAGAGATATTCAAACCACCTTAGTAAATATATATCACAATTTCTGCAGAACAAAGTTAAATGAGGACACAAATAAACATTCATTTGTAAAAAGCTTAACAGTTTGATTCTTTTTAAAGCTTATTACCTTTTAAAAATCTATTTATTCTTGCTGTCACAGCTTTGGAAGAGGTTTTCCTTAATACTGACTGAAAATCCCCAATTCATTTCTTAGATATCCCTTAAGCTCACTAACACACTTTCCCTATATATTACTTTGTTTAACCACTTCTTTTATAATCTACTAAAAGCAAAAATACAATTCCTTAGGGAAAAATACCATTATGTCAACCCTTGATTTCTGGGAAAAAGAAAAAAGTCAACATCTGAGTCAATTATTTCTATAACCGACTTACATTTTAACCTGTCTTTCCCCAGCACCTTTGGACTAGACAGTATTTTTAATCAGTACAATGAGAAAATAAAATAATCTTGGGAGCGTTACAACATTTTGAAAGCTGTGTGGCTTTTTGCATTTGTGGTCTATAGCATGCTAACACACAGAAGCTGAACAGAGACTGTTAAAAGCCCCCAGAAACACACAAGGCTACACATTTTCTAGAAGACCTCAAACTGTAACTGGCACTGCAGGTGGCAGGATCCTCTTTCTGGCTTATACATCCCTAAACTGGGGACTGTTGGGCTCAATGATTTTGGAGTTCTTTTCCAACCTTATAGATTCTATGATTCTGCTCCATTACCTTGTGAGAGGAAAAGATGCAAGTCAAACAAGAGGAACCCCAAATTTGTGGATGCTGAAAGTGTTTTTGCAGGCATAGAACTATCTCTACAGTGGAACAAAGGGAGACAGGGAAGGTTCCTCCTTTTCAAATGGACCAGGCAAACCTGTCTCTCAAGGAAGAGGTTCTTTAGCAAGTAGCAGCAGGGCTGCAAATAGCTTTCTGCAAACATCAGGTAAAGACCAGTGGTCTCCATTAAGTCAAATTCCAGACGCTTATGTTGAAACCAGCTTTGGAAGGTAACAGGGAGACTGGTGGCAGGGCTCAGTTCTGAGATGAAGACATAAATCTAGATGTTTACCTGCAGATGATTCTACAACTAAAGGAGATAGAGTCAGTATCACCTGGTGGTTCCTGGAAAGCTCCCGAGCGGACCTGCCATGAGGTGTCTCACCTAGTAACTGAACTCAACCGAATTACACACTCCATGAGAACTCTAGTCAACAAGAGCTCATGCACAAAGAGCACAGGCAGAGGCCCAGATCCTTAACTATTCAGAGCACTAATGCTATTTACAGCATTAAAAGGGTGAGTTCAACCATGGGCAAAATGGCTTCCTCTGGCTCAGGCAACCCCAGCAAGTGGAGGTTCTCACAGACTTGTTCACTACCACATGAATTAGGGTTAGAACTGGTGGAACCCCTGAGGTGTAAGATGGAATAAAGGGACCCTCACCTTGCTGAGAAAGGAGAAGACGGATTAACTCCGTACTACCAGAGAGGCTCCATTTATCCCACAGGAACCAGGTATGAAGAGCAAAGAAATGTAATGTGTTATGCCTGGATCTCTCCCATCAGTTAATATTTGTACATGCCCCACAATCCAAAGTGCTTTTGAGGAAATCTACTCAGGCAAAACTATTTCTTCATGAATATCAGGTTATGTCGTAATCTTCAGCCGATAGGTAGTGGAAATACAGTGCCTGATTCTCCCACAGTGAACTGTGGGCACGTTACAAGAGCCTTTGTGAAGTGGAGCTTCAGATCTGCCTTTCAGTGGCCAGATGGCCAGAATGTTTTTGTGGGGTCTTTTTATTGTTGTTGCTTTCCATCATCTCTTTTGGAAATATAGGAGTTGTTATTCTAAGCCTATAGTCTTTGTGAGAAAACTGAAATTCCATCTGCTGTTGACTGAAGGAAGCTGGGGGAAAAGCAACAGAAACCACCATTTTCTGGGCAGCATTTGCTGCCAGTTCTGAGCCAAAAAACTCAAGCCACTGTGCTTGCATGAAGTGCTCTGAATAGCTGGAGATTTAACCTGGTGGCCAAGGCAGATGCACATTTCATTATGAATCTTCATTTGTTTCTATGATTTTTATTGTGTCCTAGTTCCTAACCACAGAACTTAAAAAATGTTTTTTTGAAATGACAGCAAGCTTGCCATTAAGCAGACTTTATATATTCATTAAGTTGAAGACATGCTAAATGAAGGGTAGACTTCTCAATACACAAAAATATCTTAGCTCTTATGGGCCAAACTTCCAGAAGCCTCAAATACTTTGCAAACTGTATTTGCATGTGTATTTGGTGTATTTGTAAATATGAATTAGGGCTCATGACTCCACTTTGTAGTGAGTAATTACTATTACAATGATGATAAATTAGAGTTCTAATAATGTACTGAAGAATCTTGAAAGTGGCATCAAAGAAATCTCTTTTCACAGACGTTTTTCCAACTGAGCTAGCAGAAACAAAACTGAAGAGATATACCCCTGTCTTGGAATTTTAACTTGGAACTGTGGCTTCTTTGAACAAATCTGTGGTCTCTATTTAGTGATTATATAATAGTTGAGGAATGTTTTACTGACATTTTACCCCCTCCTCAATATAGGGAAGAATGCAGAAAAATGTTACATTTTCCTTTCCCTTTCCCAATTTTCTAAAAGAAGAATTAAAATACCCCCACAAAAAAAAAAAAATGAATGGAAACATTCAGTTTAATTTTGGGTAAAGCTTGTCACCTTGCCCTCAATTTGTAATTTTTACCTTTCTTTGCCAACAAAAACTTTCCAAGTTAACATGAAATTTTCATTTTTAGAATACTTTAGGAAGCAACCATTAATAATTCACATAGATCCTCTACTGCACTGACCCTCTATAAGATGTTGTGGAGATCTGTCTCCTCAGGGAAATGGGTGTTACGTCTTCCAGAGCTCTTTGATGCCTGGAGATGAACCTTCCTTATGCATCATAGCTGCAAAACCTCTATAAATGTTTTAATTACCTTAGATAGCCACCTTTGGTCCTTGTGGTGGAGATGAGCACAACACATCAGAAATAGTTTATGGCAAGGATAATCTTGTTAAGAGACAACAAGGAGAACAGTTGTGCTCGTTCCTTTCATGAGTATTAAAAAAATGCAAGTTCTGATACATTTTCCAATATCCTCCTCACTGGGGAGAACAGCTCTGGTCAAGGCACCTTGGTATTAGCAGAATTGGAAACAATAAATTGAAAATATAGGAAATAGGTTTCAGGCCTAACTTTACATGAATTAACAAATTAACAACTGGAGTCAACACAGAGACCACTAGGAGAAATTTTTCCATTTTTTACTTATATTAATCAAAACATTATTTTTAATACAAAGATTAACCCTTTTCTAAGAATTGCATTTACTATTATTTCCATCAACTTCCAAATTTCTAAGTCAGTTGATATTTCAAAGTGCAGCTTTTGTAAAAGATCTCCCACATGACCTCTGACTTTGCAATTGTGATTTTTGTTGTTTAGAACATATTTGGTTTCGTTATTTAAGAAAAAAATGCCATTTCATTTCAACTCATATTCTTTCTCTCTGAGGACCAAGAGACAACATGGTATTTTGAGGGGCTAAGAGACTGGTGGTGACATTTTAGCAAATCCAATTCCCTGCTGGGAGATATTAATTCTCTCATTTATAATTTTTAGGCTAGACCCAAAAAGCCAGGGAAACAAAGCCTTTTAAAGATAGTTATTTTGAGGTACCTGGATTTTTAACAGTTGATCAGGTAAATATGGCAAACCAGAGACAATGACAAAAGGAAAACCTCTAACAAAACTCTAACCCTGGATGAACACCGAGTTTGTCACCTGGTACCTGCCAACAGAAATAGGTGCCGACCCCGTATTACCACACAGGGCTGAATATTTCTAATCATCACGTTCTTTTGCATAGTGTAGATCAGGAGTCTTTATACATCAGAACAGACACATTTGCAGTTCCAATACTTGCTAGGAGTGCCTCAGAAACCTTCCAAACAACCACACAAACATAAAAAATATCAATGGGGAAATGCCTGGAATCCTACAGTGACCCTGGAAAATTCCTTATTGAAAGAACATTTCACAAATGGACATTCTCCTCAGCACTGTGAGTCCCTTATAATGAGTAAGAGTTGACCAATAAAGCAATTTAAAAAGCTACACTTCCAGAATAACAAAATGTGCAAACAATGGAGAAAATGTTTAGTTTAATAAAAAATATATATTTAAAAAAGAAGATCCTTTTATTTTCCTGCTTCTTACATTTCAGTATGATACCTTTATTTGAATTTCTCGGTTCTTTTCAGCAAACTACGCTTGAAGCGCCTCCCCCTCGGTAAAGCGGACGGCCTCGTCACAGCCTCGTACCCTCAGCGGCCGCGGTGATGCAATCCTGTGGGCACGGACCTTTCCAGCTCTAATCGAGCGCTGGTTCTTCTTTCAGCTGCTCTTTGCTGTTCTCTACCCGCCACGGAGACAAAATCCCCTTTTCATTTTCCGCGTTCAGGCCGAAGGGAGCGGGACGGAACGCGGTGTCTCCGGGTGACTCTCACCCTGCCGCGGGGCTGCTTCCGATTGCCATCGGAACAAGCCACCATTTATCAGGTTTCTGGACTACGCTTTCCTACAGGTCTGGCGCACACACACTAGCACACTGCTTACAGTTAACATCCCGATTATGATTAATTAAAACAATTAAAAATTAACGAGGAAAGTGAATCAGCGGCAAGGGAACAGGGAAGAGGAAGCAGGACTGACCAGGGCACGGGCGCCCCTCGGCCCCCCTGAGGCGCCTGTCGTGTGGGAAAGACTGCACGATTAATTACGTAATTTAGAATCACTGAACAGTAATTGGATAAAAACATACAAACAGGTGAAAAAGCTTTTTATCAGCATCTGTGTGGAGGCCGAAATTTTGCCGGGCACCTACGAAAGGCTGCTGGCCGAGGATAAAGCCGTGCCTGCCTCGCTGGCCTCACTAAAAGACGGCATTCCGGGGTTTTCTTTTTCCCGACAATTTCGGAGCGTTTGGGGAGATCGCGGCTCGCGCCGGAAGCCACGTGACCCGCGGCGCGCGCGGCCCTCGCGGCGGCCTGTGGGGCGCCCCCCGGCGGAACTGCACCCCCGGCCCCGCCCCGTGCGCATGCGCGGTGCGGGC
>VYZT01028645.1:60548-94361 GCA_013400735.1 Pomatostomus ruficeps | reverse complement strand
GAGGGGGCGGCGGGGTTTTGGGGGGCCGCGCCTGTGCGGGTTCTCAGGGTTCGGAACACGCGGAGGGTTTTGTGAGGTGTGCGGGGAACGCACGGTGTCCCCGGGACGGAGCGAGCGGGGCCGGGAGTCAAAGCGGAACGGCAGCTCCGCGGGGACGGCGGCGCGGGGTGGCCCCGGCGGCATCCGGCTTCCGCTTCCTCCCGCCGGGACCCGCAGCGACACCGCAGCGACACCGCCGGGGCCCAGCACCCGGCTCCGCTCCCTCCGGCACCGCGGGGTCCCGGCCCCTCGGTATTCAGGTGATGCTGCCCCGTGCGAGCCTCCGACTGAGCCTCGCTCGCAAACAGCTGTTTAAATAGGGCAGCAAAGCTCCTGGGCGCATCTCTGGAGGTCTGCGAAGCATCTGCGTTGTGTTATTTTTAAACAAGAAGAGCTTGTTAATCGAACAAGATTCAGGCTGGGTATCAGGGAAAGGTTCTTCTCCCAGAGGGTGCTCGGGCACTGAACAGGCTCTCCAGGGAATGGTCACGGCCCCAAGACTGCCAGAGCTCCAGGAGCGGTTGGACAGCGCTCTCAGGGATGCACAGGGTGGGATTGTTGGGGTGTCTGTGCAGGGCCAGGAGTCGGACTCGGTGATCCTGGTGGGTCCCTTCCAACTCAGGATATTTTGTGATTCTTTGATATGTTTCTCAAAATACCTCTATCTCAGCCTGTTCAGGACATATGCTGCTAAAACTATGTGAAGGTTGTGAACACCAACCAGATGTGGGTTCGTGTTAGTTCTTTTTTCACGGGGTGGAATACACTTCAGGTTCTCTGTTAGAATCATGTTAGATTAATGTATGTTAGATCATCCGCAGTGCTTTTGTAGAGCAACTGTGTAAACACAGGTGGGTTTCCAAAACCTGGAGCCCAGGTCGACAAGGTTTTCCCTCTTCTCTTGGTGGGGGACAGGCTTTGTAGTTAATGTGCTCTTTAAATAATTCAAATATTTGATGTGATAAACGAATAAATTTAAATAATACAGTGGTATATTACATACATATTGCAAATATATGCAGAATATATATACAGAATACTTTTATTTATTATAGATTTAAAATTTAAATGTATTACATAATATAGTCTATATAAAAATAAAGTAATGAAACAATAACTTAAATAAATGTGACTTTAAAATAACTTATTTTTTAGGTTTTTAATGGGTTAGATTGAAGTAGTCGCCCAGGGATCAAGCAAGGATGTCTACTTTCAGGACAGTGTGGATTAGGGTGTTTAAATATGTATACACAAGCCAATCTTTGTCCCTCTACTTCCAGAAGCTCTAGTAACTTGACCTTATTTGTGATGTGTGTCAGACAAAATTCAGGACTTGGACGTGTGATCTCCAAGACTGCTGTGCTGCTAAATTTACTGTTCTAAAACATTTCAACATCTAAACTAGATATTCTGTAACAATGTATTGTTACAATTTCTGGCGCTGAAATTCAGCTATTTGTGGATTTCTTTTTTCTGGGTAGGTCTTGACCCAAGAGGGTTTTTGAAAGCGTTTTATTTTTTTTGCTTGATTGAGATTTAAATTGCAACAAAACGATGCATTTCCTTTGGAAAGTTTTCATATTTAGTGTCAGAAGATATAACCATAATTAGTTAAAAACTTCTTTTTTCACATAAAGTTCCAGTAATGTGACTGCTTGACAGGTCTTTTAGATTGAATCCAGCTACCATGTTTTGTTTCTTTGGTTTTGTACACAGCTGATAAATTATACTTTAGTAAAATGGGACTCAGAACTGTTACAGACATTCCTTCTGCAGAGCTGATTTTGCTTTACATCACAGAGCAAAATAAACCAGCAAAATGATGATTTGTCTGCTTACAGTAATTGCTCTAAAATCCATGGTTTATGTGTCCTTTGTAGGAAAACCAATCTGATTTATTTGTAATTTTTTTTTCAAATTTCAAATTCGTAATGGCCTACCAGTCCCATTTTTTAAAGGAGAGCATTGTCTTCAGTCTTAACCAAGCTGTCTGCCCAGTTGATACAGTGGGTCCTCATCAGTATTTATTTTAAATGTTATAAAGCAACGTACTTTTTTTTGCTGCTTACATGGATATCCTGAGGCAGCAATGTGTAGTGGAATAGAGAATGTTTTAACCACAACTGTGGGGTTTTTTGTAGCCCTTCAGAATGAGAGTATATGAGCTACGGTTCTGCAAGGAATTTTTTCCAGCTGCTAAAGAAAACTTATCCCATAACTGAAATGCACATTTTTATTGTTGCTTTAATTTAGAATTGAATATGGCTGATCACCACAACTTTAATCTCAAGTGCTGCTGACTGTTTTTGCCACAACACTTGGTTTTCAATTGTCATTCCAATCTTGACCTGCTTCTACATGAACTGCCTTCTTGGTTTTTTTTTTCCTAAGAATACAAATTGAAGATCACTGCTGCTTAGAATTTAATTTCTGTGCAGTTCTTTCTAGGATTTTTTTTTTTCTTCCACACAGGTGTGGAAAAATGGCAAAGAGAATTGCAGAGAAGGAACTGACTGACCGAAACTGGGATCAGGAGGATGAAGCTGAAGAGGTAAAATATGCATTAGTTGTTCCCTACGCACCCCTGCAGGTAGTAGAGTAGCTGTTTACATGTGCTGTGTATCTAGTGTGTAAAACCTGTAGTAAAACTGGTTAGAAGTGTAGCAATTAAAGATAATTTTATAGAAGTGGATTTTTAAAAGTTATTTTTATAAAGCTTCCAGTTATGCAGACCATATGGCAAAGCAGCTTTTAAGAGTTAAAATTACATCTGGGGAATGGAACTTCATGTTTCTAGAGTGAACCCCAGGCTTGTTAAAATGCTTTTGGACTCTTCAAGTGCGTGATAGGTATTTATTGAATTGACAGGAAAAGCAGATTTGATTTCTGGCGATAAATGCTCTTCATGCTTCCAGTAGTTTTTCTTAGCGTCAGTAATAGTTAATTTCAGAACTATGTTAATTTTAGCTGCCCACACAGCCAGAGGAATTTGGCAAATAGTTCAAATGGTGTGTTTCGCCTAATTGTAAAAAGAGATTTTCACCTTTAATGTCTCACACTTCTTTATGGCTCATGTTTAAACAAACTGGTTTAGTTTTTGTCCAACTAAGAGTATTAAGTACTTAGGTCTGTAAATGTAAGGAATTTGAATATAAGAAAATTTAATTTCCTCATTTATTGCAGGGCAGTACTGAGCCATTGGCTGCCTTTGCTAATGTTTAAACTACAACAGGCTGCTGGAGGTTGCCTTAGAGTCCACATCTTTATGTATCTGCTTTAAACTGTGGGTTATTGACAGATTCCCTTCAGCAGAGAGAGCTCAGAACCGTGTTTAAAAAAAGCAAAGCAAAACTTATATTATTTGTTGTAATAAAATGGAGATAGCACAAAGAGAAATATAGTGCGGAACAAGAAAGAGTTTTCCAAGTATCAGCTGACGTTCAGGTCACTGGCAAGCTAATGACGGTGCTGTATTTTTGGAGTGGGTTGGTTTTTAACGTCTTCCCTTGTTTGTTTGGAAGCAGTGTTACAGTTGTGTTCAAAACCTGATCTCGGCCGTCCCTTCATGATGTGTGTTTTGAGAATTCCACTAATGATTCCATAACTTCCTCTTAAAGGTGGGAACATTCTCTGTGGCAAGTGAAGAGGTCCTGAAGAACAGAGCTATTAAAAAAGCAAAGCGCCGAAACGTTGGGTCAGAGGTAATGTAGTCACTGAACAAGAGTGCTGGAGTTTGATTCAGTTACAAAATACATCATGCTCAGCTTTTTACTTCTTGGGTTTGTAGTGATGCTGAATAAAGTTATCATTTCGACTCACCAGCTCATATGTGCACATGAACTTTGGCTTTACTGTTCCATGCCAAGAATAAGGCTAAGGCAAAAAAAAGGGTAATACTAGTTTGGCTGGGTGAGGAGGGTGTTCTTGCATATTTTTGAAGTCAAAATAAAGAGTGTTTCAGACACAATGTTGTTTACAGGTGGGTAAACCAGCATTTTTACTGCTTTACTTCCATTTTTTGCAGAGATGGAAGTATGGAAATGCAAAGTTATTAGTTATCCATACTGGAGGGCTGGGGGATGTCTCAGAAGCTGTATTTGTAAATGCCCAAATAGAAAGCTGCTCTGAGAATGCAAAACATGTATTTTGTTAAGAATGCTGCTACTTTTTTTTCCCTCCCTGTCAAGAGCTTTAGTGCCATCTACTCTTTGCAGTAACAGATTGAAAATTGAAAGGAGTTTGGCCTTGGTTACAGGTTTGGTCCCTGTGAAAGCATTAACCCAGTCCAGCCAAATTGTTGTCCTTTCAGAAATCCCTGACAAATGCTTTGTTGTATATATATTTGTCCCAGACATACTTTGAACAGGGCGTGCATCATGTTAGAGATAGGCCTGGAGCTTTACCTATTACAGAGATTGCTTTAGGATTGGGTGGGACTAGGCACAGTTAGGAGCTACACAGTCTTCTCCTGTGCTTTTGATTTTCCTTCTGCAGACCAAGCGCTGTAAATGAAGAAGCTGTCTTAGCCCACTGATACCTTGAGTAGTTTTAGCCACAAATGTGGTAGATGATACAGTTAAATAAAGGATTGTACTGGGATGAGGTGATAAAAGACAAACTACAACTCGAGCAGGAGAGATCCAGGGGCAAATGGAATAGGAAAAACAGAACAGAGTGAGAAAGGGGACCAGATAGGTTGTAAAAGTAGTCAGGAGACTGGGAGCAGGCTGTTAGAGCTGGTAGAAGGGCTGGTGTACTTTAACCCCAGCTGACAACTAAGGACCATGCAGCCCCTCACTCCTCCTCCTAGCGGGATGAGGAGGAGAATCAGAAAAAAGGGTAAAATCCTGTTTAAAAGGGTTACAACCCTTAAAAAATTAATTAAACTAAGAATAGTTTAAAGACTGAAATATAATGATGATGGTAAGGGAACCAACAAAAAGAGAAAGAAAGAAACCCCAAGAAAAATCAGTGATGCACAGGACAGTTGCTTACTGGGCGCTGACCTCAGCGCATCCCCAAGCAGCCATCAGCTGCTCCCAGCCAATGCATGTTCCCCTCCCCTCCCCAGGTTCTGTGCTGGCCTTGACATTCTGTATTACAGAATATCCCTTTGGCCAGTTCAGGTCACTGTCCTGGCTGTGCTCCTTCTCAGCTTCTTGTGTCCTGCTCACTGGCAGAGTATGAGACACTGAGAAGCCCTTGATTGCAGTGAGCACTGCTCAGCACCAGCTAAAACATCCTTGTGTTACCCTTGTGTATTCTACTCACCCTGAATCCAAACCACAGCACTATACCAGCTACGAGGGAGAAAATTAACCCTATTCCGGCCAAAACCAGGACAACAGGTTGGACAAAGTCTAAAAAGCAGAAGAGATGACAGGATAGCTGAGGTGGCATAAGAAACCTGTGAAATATTTACAAAAAGGTACTTGAAACTTATTGATGTTTCTACGTGGAGCAAGCAGAATACTGCAGTGACAAAGATTGCAGTTTAACTGGAATGTCCAGAGAGAGAGAGGTGGGACTGATCAGAGAGGGACAGAATAAAAATGCCTACCTAGGAACAAGAAGCAGAGGACTGCACTGGAAAAGATAGCCCAAAAGGAAGCAAAAAGACCCATACCCACAAGGTCAGATACTGGAATACAGCCTAAAATTGACAAGCTTTGCCATTTCTTCAGTGGCAAAAGCTGATGAAACTCGGAAGCAGTTCTCCTCTGATGATTTTCCAGTGACACTGAAAGTTCACTTCCAGTGGTAAGAGTTCATTTCCTCACAAGACCTAAAAGTGGCAGTGCTTATTTGCATGTTAATCATACTTTGTCTTTTAGAAACATGTAAGAAACTATATCATAAAATAATATGGTTGCAAAGACAGTGATCAGAACTGGGTGATGAAAAGCCTGCAGAGATACATATTTTGTGATCAACTACAGTCTGTCTGCCTCTTCCATCAGTCACATTGGAATATTTTGGGTAAATCACAGAGGTTTCATAGGTGACTCCAGAGTGATCAGTGGATTGAAGTATTGGGCTCTTGATTGCCATTGTAAATGCTAAAAGTTTAAAGAAGGCAAGATGCTGTGAATGTCTAATAGGTAGTCAGACACATCCACAGCTCTGAACAACTTCCATGTATCCACATTCTAGACCCAGTTTACTCTCGTACCAAACATCTGAGTCTTTTAAAAACAGCAGCAGTGTGTGTCATAAGGAAGGTGTTAATTTTGTTTGCATAGCTGACACAGTAATGCATGGAATGACATGCTGAACTGGGGAAAAATAAACCAAGGATATTAGAAATATTAAGTGGGGATAGGATTTGTGTGGAGGAGGTGTACTGAACTAGTTGTCTCTCTTCTTTTCTCTCCCCAGTCTGAAAGTGGAGGAGCTTTTAAAGGGTTTAAAGGCTTTATATTGCCTTCTGGAAAAGGAGGAAGTGGCTTCAGTGGATTTGGGAATGGTGCAGGAATAAAGCCTTTGGAAGGGCTGTCTAATGGAAGCAGTAGTGTCTCTGGTACTCCTCCTTTCAGCAGTTTGAAGAGCACCTCTGAAACACAATCAGCATTTGGTAAGTTTTAAATAAGCATGTGTATTTATCAACACCTTCAGTCATAAAATCTGTAGCATTATTTTAGTAGTGAAAAAACAAATTTAGACCATCCTATAGTTGTGCTTTAAGGTTTTGAGGCTTTATTCCTCTTTGTAAGATTTTGTAGGGAGATTTTAGAGTGCTGGAGGGACAAGTTTTCAAATGCATGCAGTTCAAAGATTAATATTATAGATAAAGATAAATTAATATTTCTAATACTGGAGATAAAAGTTTTGTAGGCATGGATGGAAATGGAAGGCATTGGCATAAGGCAAATTGCAAAAGGTATAAAGCATCTGGTAACGTGTTCCAGTTAAATAGTTTTCCCAATTCTTTGAATTTTTTGAATAAAAAATACGTGCTGCATTGCTAAAGTCTTCATCTTTTTTCCCTGTGCATCTGATGTTGCAGAGAGTCTTAAAGAATTTTATCTGCTACAGTTATACCTACATTTTAAGACATTTGAAGTACTTTGGCAAGTTGAGCTTTCATGCTTTGGAGTTCCCTGAGGAATATTAGTTCTGGCCCTTTGTGCTGGAGATGCAGAAATGTTAACCCTGCCACCATGGAATTTTGGAGTCACCATGCCATACAATAGAAATGGTGGCGTTTAGAGTAAGTTAGATTTTGGTGAGCTTGAATAAATTAAGGGAAACTAAAATACTCAGTGAGAATTTTTCTGGTTTTCTTTTTAGGATTTTTTTATACAGAAGTGCACAAAAGCATGTAAAAGCATGGGCTAGTGCACTCAGGGTGTTTTAAAGCACACCTGGCAAGAGATAAGTTGAGTATTTTTATTTAATAAGTGTTACAGCTTGCTAAAGTAAGATTTTTGTAGGATTTTGAAGGTTTTGGCAATATATAAAACATGTATTTTTTTAATGTTCTGTACAAAATGTCCTTGGATTTTTTTTTTATACACCAGTATCCTCCATCTACTTTGTCTTTCCCTAACTGACTTGTCTAAGCTTAAAACTTGGATCTGCTCACTGGCACGGCAGAAACTGGGGCACAGTGTGGTGACCCAAAAGAAGGAACTCAGCTGAGTAAGGATGAGTGATTTGATTAAGAAATCTTGGGCATGTTAGTTAGGCTTTTAAGAGAGCTGTGCTTTCTGGGGAAAAAAAGAAGGTTCTAAGCCACATTTCTCAGTAGGTCAGCAAAGCATCTGTATTGTTTTGTTGTGTTGTTTGTTTTTTTTTTTTTAAACCAGAGCTTATTAACCAAATGAGTTAGGCTGGATATCAGGAAAAGGTTCTTCCCCCAGAGGGTGCTCGGGCACTGAACAGGCTCCCCAGGGAACGAGAACAGCCCCAAGGCTGCCAGAGCTCCAGGAGCATTTGGACAGCGCTCTCAGGCAGAGGGTGGGATTGTTGGGATGTCTGTGCAGGGCCAGGAGCTGGACTTGATGATCCCGGTGGGTCCCTTCCAACTCAGGACATTCTGTAATTCTGTGATTTTTCTTGTGACAGGATCCCCAATGTCAAATGGTCCCACTGCTGCTGTGTTTGCTGAGAAAAAGGCCATGAGCCCGAGAGCCAACGGTGGCAGTCAGCCGTGCTCCTCTGGCAGCGCCTTGAGCGCGGCACACAGCTCTGGAGCCTACCACAAACAGCTGGCTGCTCTCAACTGCTCTGTGCGCGACTGGATAGTGAAGCATGTGAACACCAACCCCCTGTGCGACCTGACCCCCATCTTCAGGGACTATGAGCAGTATTTGGTGAGCATTGAGCAGCAGCATGGAGGCAGCAGTGACAGCGGCTCCGAGAACGAAAGCAGCAAGACCCCTGGCCCACGGGCTCTTCCTGCCTTTGGGAGTTCAAAGCTGCAGCAAGGCTCCACGTTTCTGTTTAACAACAAAACTGGGGATACCTCGGACAAAAAGCCTGAAGCTGCATCAGAAAAAAGAGACCCATTGTTAGGAGCTACATCAACCATCTCATTTAATTTTGGCAAGAGTGTTGACAGTTCTGTTTTGGGTTCCCTTGGTTCAGGAACACTCAGTAGTTTCTCATTTTCTCCTGGGAATTCAGGTTTGTTTGGAAAAGATGCAAACCTGGCTAAGTCTGTCACTGCAACATCCACCAGTTTATTGGAAGCTCAGACAGACAGTGGCAACAGTGATGACAAAGGTAAAATCTATATATTTCTATTTATAGTTATTTTAATGGTCAGCTGTGAGTGTATGTGACTTAAGAATACTACAAAAATGCAATATTAAGTTGATCAAGATCATGGCATGGTGTAGTGTCAAAGGAGGTTTAGCCTGGATATCAGGAAAAGTTCTTCCCCCAGAGGGTGCTTGGGCACTGAACAGGCTTCCCAGGGAATGGTCACAGCCCCAAGGCTGCCAGAGCTCCAGAAGCATTTGGACAATGAGTAGGATTGTTGGGGTGTCTTGTGCAGGGCCAGGAGCTGGACTCGAGGATCCTGGTGGGTCCTTTCCAACTCAGGAAATCCTATATTCTGTGATCATCATTATTCTTGAATTTGACAGTGCAGAATTATACCACTAATATGGGAGAACCCAGCCTTACGTAAGCAACCCCAAAAGTATGTGCTTATCAAGACTTAGATATTTTTGTAAGATTTATACTTTCTATAATATAATATATAATATAATCCTTTATCTGTGGACAGGACTTGATGAAATTTAAAGCAGCTGGTATGTTCACCAGCTTCTCAATCCCACTGCTTTTCCTAGTAGGTTTATCAAGAGATCCCTGCAGTCAAAAGCATGAGATACAGAACAATTTAGTCCATTTTACTTAACAGACAGTAAGACCAACAAAGTTACACTGTACCTGACAGCTTTACTCTGCTCTTTGTGCTTGGTACAGTAAGCTGATAGAAATCCTGGTAGTTGAGGGGCTGGAAAGGCATAATCTGCCACTGTCTCTTGTCTGTCCTTCTGCAACTGATTACTTTCCCTCAGATTAAACCTGGCTCTTGAAAGTATTTAGTGTGCTTTACTTGAACCCATTTGTGGAGCATATTCTTTGAAATGTGAAAACTTTTCTGTTCAAAAAGAAGGTTTTGACTTACTAAGGTTTATATTTTCAGGGTTTGATTGTTTGGTATGGATTGGGTACTTTCATCTCACTTAAACTGAAGGTGAGGATGAAGTTGCTTTAAGGGCTGAATGAAAAGCAAGTAACACTTTTTTTCTGTAGCTGAAGCTGCTGCAGAGTTCAATGGACTGAAAGGTGTTCTGGCTATCATGGACCAGCCACACGTCTCCCTGTCAACCAGGGTGGGCATAAGGGACTTCTAATACAGTGCCAAAGTCTGTGCTTGCAACATTAACGTATTAAAACTTTCTATTTAAAGGAGGGGAAGATGAGGAAGAAGAGCCACCGAAAGTCATTGTTAATGAAATAAAAGAAGATGATGCTTTCTACTCAAAGAAGTAAGTGACATTAACTTGGAAAATAAAATCTGTACCTGCATATTGCTATTCTTCACCACTGCAGTGCATAATTAGTGGCATGTTCCTAACTTCCTAATTAATAAAGCTTGTTAGGAATCCACATAGAATATGAACTTGTGAAAAAAACCTAATTACAGGCAGGAATGTGTAAGATCTTACTAAAATTCTTCTGTATCTTGGGCACAGTTCTAATAGTTTGTGTTTTACATGTGATCAGCTTTTTTACAAGTTAAGATGTTTCTGCCTTCATCAGTTTTGCACAGTTAAATTGCCGGGCCTGTACCACAGAAATCATGTACTGTACTGCTGAAAAATCCACCAGGTGGATTTGCATAGCCTAAAATAAGACTCTTCAGTTGGAAAATGCTGATTATTGTTGCATAAAGGAGTGAGCAAGTTGTCCTTTTAAGCTCCAAATGAAACTAGCCCTACTAGAAGCAGTTTTTCAAAGCATGTTCAGTAGTCCAAGTAATTGCGTGCCTGCTTCGCACTCAGCACAGAATTTTTGCTGCTACAAAAAGCCATTAGCTTTATCTGAAAGAAAGTATGTGCTACTTGCTTAAAATGGCATTAGGTTTATTAGAGCTTCACTTAAAAAACGTTTATAAATTGTACATTAAAGTCCTATTATAACTTCAGAACGATACAGCAAGTTCTTATGGCTTTCTAATTAGTGTTTTTTAAAAGTAGCCTACATTTATTGCTCCTCACAGACCCTGAGTACAGGTTGCTGTGCCTTTTACTTTTCCCTGAAAGTAAAGCATTTATCATTTCAGTACTGAAAGAAATAATTCACTTGCTCCTTGAACTGCAAGTGCTGTCCATTAGCACATGAAACAAGGTCAAGAATAAAGATCTATGTTACTCACAGCATGCTAACTCCTGATTATTGTTACTGTGAGTCAGATGGATTCTTGTATTTGGGAGATATCTTTGTACTTCATCTCTACATTGCTGCACAAACAAGGATTTGGGATTTGTTCTGTTTTTTCTCCACAGGTGCAAACTGTTCTACAAAAAGGATAATGAATTTAAAGAAAAAGGTGTAGGCACATTACACTTAAAACCAGCAGGAAATGAAAAAACTCAACTCTTAGTACGAGCAGATACCAATTTAGGTAAGTAAATTTCTTCCAGTAACAAGTCTTGATGTCAGAATTCCTTGCTAAGCATTAGGCTTTTTTTGGTCTTTTTTTACACAGCATTAATAGACACAATTAGCAAAAACCTTTCTACTTTTTTTTCCCCCTAAATAATTTAAAATACTGACAAACACTTGGATGCCTCTAGTGAGCATTACAAAAGAGAGTACATGAAGCCGTGCAAGAAGTAAAAGGTTGTGGTGTATGTTTGGGGATACAAAGTACCTGCTTTACCCTGGTTTGTCCAGACTAACATGTCTGTCTGTGTCAGTGCATTTTGCTTCTGCACATGAACTGCATTTGGTGGTCAGAATGAGTAACTTGGCATAAACTAAGCACTGTGACTAGATTCCTCATTGGCTGCTTCTCCCTTGTCCCCTTCCCTTTTTCCTGTGTGTCCTGCTATCATTTGATATTCAGGCTCCTCCATTTAAAAGAGGAGGATGCAGTATTTGCAGAGATTTTCTCATTTCTAGTGAGGAAAGAAATCTGAGAACAATGGCCATGAACAGATGCTTAGGGAAGACGAAAGCAAACATACATGGTGTTTGTGAATTGCCTTCCTTCCAAACACCACCCTAAATCTCTAGTTAGTACCTATACTAATACTGTATTGCAGTAAAAGCTAGAAAATGACTAATTGCAATTTTTTTCCCTCCTCATATGCAGGAAATATACTGTTGAATGTTCTAATTCCACCTAAGATGCCATGTACAAGAACCGGAAAAAACAATGTTCTTATAGTTTGTGTTCCTAATCCACCGATCGATGAGAAGAATCGAGCTGTTCCTGTCACTATGCTAATAAGGGTGAAAACAAGTGAGGATGCAGATGAGTTGCACAAAATCTTACTGGAGAAAAAGGAGGCTTAAATAAGTTGCAGTCCTTAATTTGAGGATTTATTGCCAAACTGCTGCTGCTCTTTTTTTTCTTCCCTAACTTCACTTGAACATTTAATTCTTTACTCTGATATTAAGAACTGTTACAGGAATTCTGGAAAAATGATGTGAGGAAAAGCTAAACTAGCAAATAAAAGCTTTAATAGAACACAGGTGTTGGACTGTGCTCCCTCATTTTCAGTATCAGGACCTCTTCTGGATAAAGCACATGGATGTAAATCCAAGCATATGTTTTTCGCACCAATCAACCAAAATGACAGAAATCCGAGTACAAAAACATGGTACCAGAGCTTCCTCACAGACTGTAATACAATGCAACCACCTCCTGTTTTGAGAAGGGAGGATGTTCAAGTTTACCTGTTGAAACTGTTTCTAGACTGAAATTTTTAATTGGTCTGTTGTATTCTGGTGAGACTGATTTTTCAGACTCGGTGACAATACTGCACCCCACCAGTGATGATCTATATTGTGCTGTGTCTGTACCCTTGCAGAACCACATGCTTTCAGGACTGAGAGACTGCAGATATTTAAAAAAGAATTTGCTTGTGTAGTCTAGTTGGCAGTAGTGGTTCCTAGAGAGGAATTGTCAGTTCTGTTCTTACTGTAGCAACAAGCAGATGATGTGCAATATAGTACAAGCAGAAACTGGAAGACAGTTTTATCTTGGACACACTGGCATCACCTGGCTTCTGAGAGGTCAGAGGCAAAGGGTTGCACTTCCACGTGGCCCTTCCAAGGTGTTTGTCCCTAGTCCCAAAACCCGGCCGAGGCAGAGCTGGACGAGCTGCATTGGTCCTCCTGCTGGTACTTTACTGAAGAGAGCTTTTCCCACCAACAACCTTCAGGACTTTTATAGAGGTTTCTGTTGCCTGTAGCCCTTCCCAGGAGACACACGCACAAGGGTGCGTGTCAGTATGTATTTTTCCATGTGGTGCAGCTTCAGTGCTGTGCTGCACTGCAGTAAGTAAAGCAGCAGAGTGCAGCTCTGGCACAAGCTTTCTGTTGTATGTAGGGAGCACGGGGTAATTTGTAAACATAGTTTTCAGCTGTGTTAAAATTAACCAGGTGGCAATAATTTGGGGATCAGAACATTCATTCTGGTCTTGGTTTCCATCTCAACTTTGTTAGACTGTGTTTGGTGGTTTAATACTTTTCTTTTTTCAAATGTGTGCTGGAAACTCGTTCCCTAGTAACTTTTTCTACTTTGCTTTCAACTTTGGGACCTCTCCAAGAGCTTGATGTTAATATGAAACTTGAACTGCTCTCAGATGTGTCACACTGACCAGCTCTGGCAAGATGGAACAAACATGCTGTTTCGCCTCTCGCTAATGTGACACAGAGGGAAAAATCCCTTTCCTTAAAAAAAGGCAGTGTGACACAATTCATCCAGGGGACCTGGAAATCCAGCACAGTGGCATCCTGTGGGCAGGGAAAAAGGAGTAACACCATTTGATGAGGTGAAACACATCTCATCTGCCCCCCTGCTCTGGAGGGGCACAAACGTCTGCCTCTAGGCCTAATTCACTGCACAAATCAGGTTATGGCCTTTTCTTCCCTCTTCACTAAAAGGAGGAAAATCTTGATTTTATCTATAGCCCTGTTTACCAAAGTTCCAGAACAAAGGCCTTTGCTCACATTTCAGCCACATATGGTGTACAGGAATTGCATTTTTAACACTGGAGTGTGAAGGGAGCTTAGATGCCATTTGATAGATTTGAAAATTAAACTGGTGCCTTTTGAGGTTTCTTTTTGCATCTGGCTAAGTACTTAAACCATTAAAAGTCAGTGACACTGCTTTCCTCAAAATAAGATGCTTTTTTTAAAAAAAAGTCTTGCTGCTACCTAAATTGGAGGCCAAAAGGTGACAGGGTGTGTCTAAATGTGTATGAATGAAAAGCAGAACATTGCCTAACAGTTTAGTCCAGGCTCTGGTCCAAGGGCTCAGTTAACTTTGCATTTGTCTTTTGACTGTAGTGTCTTAACCCTGTCTCTGTGCAGAAAGGTTTATAGACAAAGCTCTGGTTGTGCATCCCATAAAGAGCAGCTCTGTCTATAAAAGTTTGGCCTTGTCTTTGCTTACTTCCAAAAGCTCATGGATTTGGAATTGTTCCTTCATCCATAGAAATGTGGACCAACAAACTGAACTTAACACTTCCCTTATGCTTTGCCTCTGAAGAGGGGGAGTCATGGGGTTTTGCACACATGGATGTGGCCCAATTCTAACAGTGTATCTCTGGCCTGTTTCCAAGGGGAGGGCACAGAGTGAAAGGAAAAATAAGTAGAAGAATAAATTGTGTTGGAAAGAATTAAACCTTACCCTAGCCATGGTGGCAAGTAACACCTGAATTCTTTGGTGCATGTATTGAATCAGTAAAGCCAGGGGAAGGTAAAAAATTGGGAAATCACCTTCATTAGAATGTCAAATAGATATATAAACATACAATTTTGAACATTTTACATGGGGAAACTGCCTCTAAAAGAACAGGGAAGAAGTTCCCTGCAAATCAATTTTAATCAACATCAATTCATGGTGACCTTACCATTATGTGGACTACGAAGCAGGAAGTCAGTCACACACTGACACTTGGTGCTCAGGTATAAAGCACAGGCCTTTTCCAGTACTGTTAGAAATTTTTGGTGATGCTTCAGTTTCTATTTAAGAAATATCAAACTACACAAATGCTGTAAAAGGCCAGAGATTGTTACAGAGAAATTAAGGCCTTAAATGAAAAAGCAAAATTCATGGAGAGCACAGACATCAGTGTACTGCTGCCTTCACAACAAACTGGCACATGCTATCCAAGGAAGGAATTTTGATCAGAATTCCAACTCAAGGAGGCACTCCTGTGTCTTGGTAGGTAATGTATTTAACAGCTGGGTATCAGACACCTGATATTAAAGATGCAAGTTTCTGCCCCAATTTGCATTAATGCCTTTGCTGTTCCAGCTGTATATAGACGTCAGAGTGTCTTATCCATTCCTCTTCCTCCTCAAATTTTGACATTGCAGCTGCTTAGAAATCTTTCCTTTTCCTCTCACCTCCCACTTCCCCAAAACAGAAAATAAACATCTGCTTCTTTTAATTCTCAGAATAATTTCTAAGGGAGATTGTTACAGTTGGCTTGAATTTTATTTTAAAAATACTAAATTGCAATATGCGAAGTTTAGTTTTTTGAGGTTTTTTGGTTTGGGTTTTTTTTTGGTAATGCACTCAAAATTATCTGTTTGGGAGGACAACAGTGTGTTCCTTTAATCCCTTTTAGTTAATGGATGTTAAAGTTTAAATTAAATTTACAGTTCAAATGAACATACTGTAGAACATACACCAATCAGGAGGTTTGCTTTGCTATTAAGACTGAAGTTCAGCTCCCTTTGCAGCACTGTAACATTAAAAATATCATTAAAGACTTTCTTTCTGATGCCTTAACGTATTTGCATTTGATAAAATTTTTTAGCTGGTGCCTGTGTGCAGAAATTAACTGACATTAAACAATTTAAAGTGGCATGAGCTAGTCTAAGTCCAATGAAGATGCTGAATGTGATGATTTGTTAGTTGTTAATAGATTTCAAAATGCTCTGAATTTTTCAGTGGATACTTAAGTTTTACATAACATATATGTTAATGTTTTCATTAGTTCTGATATACTGAGGACATGTATAAAAATCCATGGAAAATGTGAATAAATGAATGGAAGATTAATTTGTCTTGTGTGAATCACTTTAATTTTGAGTGTAGAACATTGCATTAATAAAATGAAGGGTACAACCAGTTGCTTGCAGGTGAACTCCTGCCTGGAAAATCTTGCTACTACAGGAATGTCCTGCCCTGCCCTGCCCATTCCTGATTTGGAAACCTGGAGCCAGTTCAGCAAAATGCTTCCTCCTTGCAAGATCAGTGAGCTGAGCCAGCCCAGAGCAAGGAGTTGGGACTGCCTTGGAGGACAGAGGGAACACCAGTGCTCAGATGCTGGTAGAGTCACAGCAGAGACTGACCTCTAAACCCTCCACATGAATATTAAAGGATTTAGAAGCCACATAATCTGGGTTTACCTGATGACGCTTGCTGAATTTATTTTAGATCTTGCCTAGAAGCACTATCCTTAAGTCAGGCCAAAGTGATTCTTTTCTTCATTGGTTTGTGACAGTTTGCAAACACAAGAAAAAAACCTCAAAACCTGCACTGAATGAAATTGGTACAGACTTGTCATGCCAAGTGTAGTTCAACTTCATGCACTTGGGATGTGTGTTGGCATTATTCCACATTTTGGACTCTTGTTCCTTCCTTCTACTTAAAAAGACTGTCATTACTGTTTAGAGTCTCCTAAGCTTTTGGCAGCCATAAAGGAAAAGCAAAGGAACAGCTCTCAAGGGCAGAATTATTTTTCTTTTCAGGCTGTGGTAACCTAGAACATCTGATGCCTAATGCTTTGCTAATCACCAAAGATTTTATCACTTGCATAAGAGGAAGGGGCAAAAACAACTGTGTAGAAGACATCAAGTCTAGGACTAAGAAAATGCAACACTCCAAGAATGGAGTGTGTTAACTCAGAATCAGGTTTCCTGATCCAGCAGGCAAATGCTCTTGCAGGTCACAGCAACCACAGCATGCAGCAGTTACCATTCATGTGAAGAGCACAGCAAGAGCTTAAGGTGTGAGGGCTTGGGCTGGGATAACTTAATTTTCTTCACAGTAGCTGGTAGGGGCTGTATTTTAGATTTATACTGAACAGCCCTCATAACACAGGAATGTTTTAATTATTGCCGAGCAGGGTGTGCAAAGAGCCAAGGCCTTTTCTCCTCCTCTCCCAGCCCACCAGCAAGGGACTGGGGGCACAAGGAGCTGGGAGGGGATATGGCTGAGACAGCTTTTCCCAACTGGTCACAGGGACATCCCAGACCATATGGTGCCATGCTCAGCATACGGACCTGGGGGGAGAGAGAGGAAGGGGGGACATCTGGAGTGATTGCATTTGTCTTCCCAAGTCACCATTGCATCATGGAGCCTGACTTTCCTGGGATGGCTGAACACCTGCCTGCCCATGGGAAGTCAGGAATGAATCCCATTTTGCTTGTGTGCATGGCTTTTGCTTTTCCTGTCAAACTGCCTTTATCTCAACCCACCAGGTTTCCTACTCTCATCCTTCTAACCCCCTCCATCTCACCAGGGGGAGGAGTGAAGGGCTGAGCTGCTGCCTGGGGCTCACCACGAGAAGGCTGTGTGTGTGGTGTCACTGGCTAGAAAATACGGATAGTAAGAAATACACTTTAATCATGATCCAAACAATGCCTCAACAGACAAGGCACCTGCCATAATTACCCTCATGCTAAAGACAAAACTGAAAGGCAAATGCAGACCAAGAGCCAGCCAAGTAACTCTGGGTACCATCCTTGCACAAGGCAGGACATGTGAAGGTGTGAACAAGTTCAAAGTTTGGGCAACAGCTTTGGTAAATACTTGCTTCATAGGAAGTTTGTAAGACAGACAAGACAACTAAAGCTGAGGTGGAGAAAAGCAACAAACTGCTCTGAATATTCAGGAGGTGATGGCTGGAGGACAGACCTCTGCACAAACTACAGTATAATACTGTGAGCACATGAAGCTGAGTGAGTTGCATGAAATACGGCAGTAGCACAAAAGAACCAAGGGCTGTACAAGATGAATAAAGAAGCAGCAGCAGAATTTACACTATTGAAGTAGTCAATATACTTATCCCAGCTTCTCTTAGGTTTGTGTATTGCTCATTTTTTTAGGCATCACACTGGTTTAGAAATCCTTATTTGCATATGAGCATCCTGAATATGGATATTTATTTTGATTACAATCAAAATGGATTATAATGAGAATAAATACCAATAATAATAAGTTTAGTGGGTACTACTGTTAGGGACATCATAACCTTTACTGAGAGGTAACACAGAAATTCATCATCTCTGGAAGTCTGCTGAAGCTTCAAAGACACTAACAGAAATCTTGTTCATGCAGTACCACTGAGGAAAAAGTGTGATTTTAGTTTACTTCCTTATAGCATGGATCACATAATACACTATAAAATTTTTTGTCTGAACTATGGTTGATGCTGTATCTGGAGCCCTACCTGGACTGATGGGCACTTGGGGCATTCTTCTCACCTGCAAATAGGAATTCTGTTGATGGCAATTCCAGGGAAAGCTTGCAGATGGTTTCTTTATTGTAAAAAAAAAAATAAAAATCCAACACTGAAAAGAAAATGGTCGTTTACACACCAAATTTACTTACTTGGGCAGTTTATGAAATCTGTGTTTCCTTACCTTTACAGTGAAGTCAGGAATTACACCTGTGCTGATCTTCTGTGCTGGGCAGGGTAACCACAGACACCCATAGCCACTCTGCCCCATAAGCATCCATCTGGCAATGCCTCTGTGAGTGTCACGGAGCATTATTCCACCACTGCTGCCTGCCACCAGGAAGGAATACATCTAAACGCCAACACCACCAAGCAAAGGAGAGAGAAAACACCACTAACAGAGTGCATGGTCATTAAAGAGGTCTCTTTATTTGCTGCAGGGTCCAACACTTTCTTCGCTGCTGCCATAAAGCAAAGTCAACTTTATTTTTGGTGCACAACGTTCTCCTTGCTCTTTGTTCAAATGGCTCAGTACAGTGCCAGCACAATTTCCAACCCATCACCTTTTAAGCAACACCGATGATCGATGAGGCAAATAAAACCCAAACCATGCAACATGTTAGGCTGATAAAATTAGGCTGAGAGTATTTATATATTTACACAGAGAACGTTCAATATTGCAACCTGCTTGCAGACTTGTATTATCTTGACCAAGTATCCAAACAGCTACATTCTGGTGTAAAATACTCTTTTGTTTAAGGTCTGGTGTAAAAACTACTTACTTCACAACGCCTTTAACTGGATTCTACAGCACCTATTTTTGACACAGAATTTCTACACACCAGCACCACACACTTTCAGTCATACCTCGCAGAATGTG
This sequence comes from Pomatostomus ruficeps, assembly GCA_013400735.1. NCBI lineage: Eukaryota > Metazoa > Chordata > Aves > Passeriformes > Timaliidae > Pomatostomus > Pomatostomus ruficeps. The sequence continues at coordinate 75,272 of VYZT01028645.1, read as the reverse complement.
TAAGGCATTTTCAGACATCTAGTTGCTGTGATCACAGGAAACCCACTTTCCAGAGCTTTCAGCCATGACCTTTGGAAATCATGAGAGTCTCTCAAACACAAAGGGTGAGTCTGTAAGAGACACTATTCTTCCAAGAACTATAAACTTGTAATTTCTTGACACTGCTACACACAACACAGACAGAATTTAAGATCAAGAAATTATTTTCCTAAATAAAAATTTGTTCTTAAACCCCACTGGGTAGCAACAGGGCTTAGGCACTTCTGAAGATTTTGTCTTACATCTGTCTTTAATATGGAAGCTTCAGACTACAAAATACAGGACAAGCAATCATCTTGAAAAGGAAAAATTAATGACTGGCAAGAAGCAGGTCAATAGTCTAAGTGTGTAGTCTGTTTCCCTGGACTCCACATCCATACAAAACTTCAGTGACCATATGGGATTCTGCACATGAGGGTCTGCTGGAAGAGATCTGTCTGCAGAGCCAAGGACTTCACTGTCTAAATTATGAATATGCTTTGGGAAAAAGAGGTTACTGTGAAAAGCCAAAGCAAACAATTCTCTTTTCTGGAAAGCACATCATGCCCAGAAATAGAAAACTGGGTAACAGCAATCCAGAGCCCAACATACCCAAGCCTTGTAAACAATGAAGACCAGGAAAATAAAAAGAGAAGAAACAGGGATCTACACAAACTGGATTAGCCAAGACTGCTGAAGGACTCATAGAGTTTCTAAAAGCATCTTTTAAAAGGATCTTTGGAATCCACCTTGTCCTGGCTGGCAGTAAGAGAATATAATTTCATGTACATGGTGATGTCTAAGGCAGAGCAATAATCAGTTAACACAAAATAACTGACTTAAGAGCTTTCTTAAAAAATAATGAAAAAAAAGCTTTTTATACTGGTTAAATTGATAGCAGTGAAAAACTTGTTATGGGTGAAAAGAGTCACATCCTTGTATTTGACATCTATCAATACACAAGATCTATGAAGAGCTCAAGTGGTAAGCCTTGGTCTCCAGAGGGAGTGAACGGGCAGAAGAATGGAAGGACTTAACTGAGCGGGATTCTGAAAAGAAATAAACCCGTTCTGCAAAGTTTCCCAAGTTTGGTAACCGAGCTGCATCTTCAAACATCAGCATAACTAATGAAACCCACTGTGTTTCAACCATTAAGACACTGACAGCCAAACAGCCTTCATGGCATTGCAGGACACACCAGCTCCACCTGCAGCAATTACTTCAATGGCCAGCAGGGGCTGAATCCAGTTTACTGCTTAAGAGCTACAAAATCAAACCCCCTCCAAATTAATAGGGTGAGAGGTTCTTACCAACATTCCCTTTTCATTTTTGATGTAGTGCAATAGCATGCTAAGGGTCCAGCTGTGCCATCCTGACCCAAATAAAACTTTGATCAAATTCTCTGTCAATCTGTCCACACAAGGACAACCAAATATAATTTTCAGGGTTTGTTTAAAAGCAGAACAAAATGTGGAATTTTATAACAGAAAGTGGGAACCACTGGCTATACATAAGAAGTCCAAGACAGTTGTTTAAAGAAGGAATAACTGAGAAACTGACACATCTTTGCTTCCAAAAAGCACTATTGACATTCAGTAGACTTTCTGACCTCTATTTTCCATGGATGTCCATGAGGGCATACTTGTAGTCCTTTTCTACTAGAAAAGGTGAGTCTTCAACGTACATATAGCATATCCCACTAGCAAGATGCAAGAAATAAATTTACTTTTTTTTAGGACATCACAGCCCTTCAAACACGAGACATCAAAATCCAACCACATACATGTAACAAAGCAGATGATACCTCCCGAATAACAGATGTAGGATCTAAACTGTACCTCCTGTAGCACTGCTTTTAAATGAATGCACTAGCTTAGAATAATTTCTCATTTGCTCTGAAATCTTACACAGCAAGATTTTCCCAGTCTTTCAAATGACACAAAATTAAGCCACCTAAACAAAATACACAACACCAAGGGAGCATTACAAATTCCTGTCCACTAACAAGTGTTCAGGCACCTACCACTGGGGGTCCTATCTGGATACACTTCCTTTTTACATTCTTCCTCTGGCTGCCTGACTGAAAGGTATCAATTGTCACGATTAGTACAAATGTGAACCCTCTCTCCCTTCCCTTCCCAATGAACACTTAGAGAAAAACCAAGCACTGATTTGCCCAGTTCAGCAGTATGAAAGCACAGAGTAAGGAGCACATTGAGAGGCTTGTTTTCCAGCTGAGGAGTAGTTTAACTCTCAGCATGGGCGAAGAGAGAATATTTGTACTGACTGATGTCAGGCACACCACCTGGGGATCTCAGGTACCCACCCAGGCTGCCTGGCAAGTTCCTTGAGAGGGCACTTCAGCTGCTGAGTGAGGAGACTACCTCTCCCGGGGCTCAGGGAGAAAGCCTGGGGCAACCAGGTTAGGTGGTGGAAACACCTTTACATGCACACAGACCACAGGCAGCATTCCAAGGTTGCAGCATGAAAAGTGGGTGTGCTGGTAATGACAAAGGGAACATTTTTCTAACACCTTGCAACACATTTGAAGCCAACTAAAAAGTGGTCATCTGTCCCTGTCATACACTCACGCTGCCGGTGTAAGAAAGGCTGCCACACAGTGCTAAGGTGACAGCTTCCAGACCTGGCCTCAACTACAGACAGACCTCCTTACCATGCTGGAGTCATCAGGTTAGGCTGAAGGGCAAATTTGGTCTGCCTTTATGCTGAAGTGGAGTTACTTCCACGGAATCTAGCCTGAGGAAAAAAAGCAGAAAGTCCTATTTGAGAGGTTACGTCATTAGATGCTACTGTGAGAGTAACAACAAAGCACTTGGGAAAGACCAGGTATGAGGGAGACAAAGATCCAGGCTCAGAGCACATGCCACAGCATGAGGTTTAGGTGCTCAGAGTCTGAAAAGTGACAAAAATGGCATCTTTGGTCTCCCTCTCTGCATGCGCTGGAGTCTCATGTGGCCCAAGGGACATGCCACCCCTGCCACTGCTGTGCGGTCCTAAATAAACCCAAGTACATACTGGCTCTCACATCAAAACAGTCAGCCAGAGCACAGTAATCTCAGCATTCAATCATTTTGTCTTCAAATGTCAAGGACAGCAGTTTTGCTGTTTAGAAAGAGCTGCACTTCATGTGTAAACATAAGGCTGTTTTCCTGAGAGCTCCTGACACACCATTTTCAGACCTCCCACTATGCAATTTTTAGTCACTTTTCAGAACAGAATTAGGTTTCCATCTTTTGTATTTCAAGAAAGCTTACTGTGCTTCAGCATGTAACAACCAAAGATGGAAAATCCAGGCAAGCTGCCTGACCATAAAGCAGCTCCCATGCCCTCCTTGGCCACAAAGGGTGTCACAAGGACGACTCTATAAACTCTCAAATCCAGTGCATGCTGGAGGATGGGTTACTGGTAAGGTTTTAGGCCTTTGGAGACCAACTACAGCCTCCTGTTTTTTCACTTTAGAGTCAAACTGGTATTGACTCAGCTGACAGAAGGATAAGCAGCATTAGTACTGGAGATGAACCTCGGCTTTACTACAGCAGAACATTTTAGCTTCTTTTCACTGGCTCATTTTCTTAGCCAGTTCTTGAGGATGAAAATGTTGCTGTTCTTTGGTAGATACGGGAATCTGTCAGCAGAGTTCACCTGTCCTAACACTGACACACGAAAAATGGGAACATTTTCAGCCTCTTTTAAGCTCTGACTTGACCTGCTGCACATACCAAAACAGCAACGGATCTTTTTCCTTTTCTCCCCTTAGCAGGAAGTTGCTCTCTCCCCGCTCCACTCCACACATACACACACGCACATGCGCTTGCACACAGCTCATCAGATGAGGAGAGGGTATGGCCAGAGTCTATGAAGCCATGTCCAATAGCACATCATTACGAAATTCTCAGAATGTTTCTCCCAAAGAATATAAAGTTTAACACATTCTGTACATATTGTCGGCTTCTTAGTTATAAAGTAAACACAGTAGCAAACTGTCCATAAAGTGTTGACTCAGCTTAAACGCAGCCCCTTCTCATTTTATCTTGCTGAAAGTCCTCTTCCAGTCAGAAACACTCCAGCGATGTGGGCATTAGGTGTGCGACAGCAGAGGAAGGAAGAAAGAGGCACTTTTGATCGGCTGGTATTCCTGGACTTCCCTTTTTCCTGCGGAGGTCTATGTTCCTGACACTAGATGGTAGTGTTAGCACGGAAAACCGCTGTGGATAGGCACTTGGCAACAAGGTTCCAAGGCAGTGCCCGCTCTCTGCTATGTCATCAGGATTGGTTTCTGCCGCACTTCCAGAATATCTGGGCATGGGAGAGAAACAAAGAGACACAGCCAACTTAGGCGGCTCCTGAAAGCAGCCACAGTACCGGGAAGCACGAAGAATTGGAGAGAGAAGAAGCATGGAGTGCGGCATGGCCCACCAGGACTCTAAAACATGATGAGTATGCCACTGATAAAATCTGAGTTCACCAGGATGCAGCTGGGAAGAACTGAGAGATCAGAAACTACAAATGTATCCCATCATGTGGAGAGGACAGTTGATCTACTATCATTTATACTGGGATGAAGCAATGTACGACAGACAGGGAGTGGCAATATCTTCTGGGGAAACAAGTGTAAGTACCATTAACAAGAGATGCCAAGGGGTTTCCCTTTCTTCAAGGGAGAAATGCAACATCCCCAAGCCCCTCAAGGAGACTTCAGTGGGTACAAATAATGCAACTCTTTCATCCATTCTATAGCCCAAAGCCTCCTTTTCTGCACTCAAAAAGCTGCCACAAAAAACACTCCTCTTTTTGGCTCCTCAACTCCGTATTGTCGAAGTGGGACAGAATATGAACCTGTAAAATCTTCTGTTGTAATCATGGGCATCTTTCTAAATATGGGCAGTAAAACCAACACGGCAAGGCACTATGCAGAAATATCTGGAGACTGGGCTGCTATGTCCTTTTCAAGGCTACACAAAGAACAAGGAACACGGGAAAAGGGAGTACACAATTATATGGCTGATCAAACACAACTGCACAAGGAGGACAACATGAGCAAAAACTGATCCCCAGCTCCAGAGGGCTCTAGTCACACCTGTAAAAAATGAAACACAGTGGAGGGAGTCCAGTGGAGGGCCACAGAGATGACTAAGGCAGTGGATCGTCTGACATATGAGAAGGTGACAGAAGTATGATTATCCAACATGGACAGGAGGGTCGGAGTGAAGTCTTATCAATGAACTCAAGACATTTTAAAAAGTATTTTGATCACTATCACTGGGATTTTAATGTCTTAGTACAGGTTTCCTGAACTGCCCAAGAGTAGTTCCCACTTCACCCTGCCCCACATACAATGCTCCTGCTTCCTGGAAAGCTGCCACTGGCATAAATACATTGATTACAAAAAGGCCATGGACATAGGGCCTACACAACATGTCAAGCTAAAACAAATGGGGGTAGTGAAAAACTACAGATGAAAATTCTGCCTTACAGCCCAGACATTTCATGCCCTATTTCTGCATATCTCAATATATACCCCAATTCCTGAAACCACATGTTCAACAAATTAAGTCTCGGAAAGGATGTTCAAGCTCAAAGCCTGTATTTGAGCACAGAGGCATTTGTGCCACCCTCTTGATCAGCTATTAAATGCCAGCAGAAACAATAATCTTCTGTGAACTCCAAAATGCCTGTGGTGAGAGAGTGAGCTTGGTAACTCCAGCTGACTTGTTCTAAGACTATCAACTCAATGATCATATGGAATAATTACGTATTTTGCTGAAACATTGTTCAAAATCCATCCTTAATTACAAATGACTGATTTTTTACTGGAATCTGTAATTTCTTCTAAATTGAAATCAATTCCTATTTACAGAAGCATTACAGAGAAATAATTGTTTCTCTGTCTTAGTAGCAGAATCCCCCAACACGGTAGGCTGTGCACAATGCATGTCAAAATTCACCTGTTAAAATTCGATGCAGTGGCAAAGTGATGTATGTTAAGTGTGCATAGAGTAGAAAGTTTTCATCTGTTCTGTTCAGCTTCAGCCACGAGCCCACCAGCGAGCGTCCTGTTCCAGACAGGGACCGTGACCGGAGATTTGTCGTGTTATGCAGATCTGCAAAGGCAGGAAGAGACAGCAAACCTCAAAGGATTGTACATTATTGGAACACATTTGAAACTCAAATAAGAGGAAAGCCTCCTATTCATTGTTTAGAGACAAATCACATGCAGGACACTATCATAACTGCTTTTTTTAAAAAACCAGACAGGCCATGTCTAGCACAGAGTTCCCCATTTACACGAACACTAATAAATGGTAGCAGCAGCAGCTGAAAACAACAGACAGACAGGAGAAAGCTTGTGCTACCACACTGCATCAGCAGAACCCTAACTCAGTTTTCCCTCATACACAAAATCATACAGTAGCCCTAAAATGAAGTACTTACTCATGCAGAAATTCACCAGAGTAACAAACCAGAAATTGTTTCTTTTGAAGAAAATTGACATCTAGCAGACATGAGGAGATTCAGCACTAATACCACAGTTTTCTGCAGACCTCCATGCACACCCTGAGCCACACCTAGGACTCTTCAGCTGCGCCATTGTTCTCAGAATTAATTTAGATGTCCCCAAGTAACTTTCAAAACAAAAAGATACTGAGTCGCCTGTAGGCCAGAGGAGTTTTTTATAGGTGCAGGTCTCTCCCACAGCCATGTGCTTGCTGCATTTTCGGAGTGTTTTAAAACTCTCTGCCCTATAACATTCAGCCCTGTCCCACAATGCTAAAAGCAGATGTTGAAGTCAACATATCGATTCTGAACGAGAGTGATCCAAGCCCTGGGACTGAAAGCAGATCCTGATCCAAACAAAGAGAAAAATATGTGGTGGCAGCTACTCTAGAAATATAACAACGCGGGAGGAAAAAACCTGTGAAAATCTTTCCCTCCTTTCCTATACATGTGTATAGCCAAGCTGTCTATTCCCTCTTCCCACGCATGATCACTCTGCCAGGAGCACTGTGGTGATCAGGGCAGAAGGAGCTGACTGGCAGTTGCAATAGGCACAACTCTCCTGGTCTATCATGCTTGCACAGAGCAAAGCCACTGTTCCTGTTCACCACAGCTCTGTCTGTACTGGGGCAACTCTGCAGCAGTACTGGCTATACCAAGGACACTGCTGATCTTAGCACAATCCACATCTTTTCCTCCACCCACAAAGCCAAGATGCACCCAAATCTCTGCTCCTATCTCTGCATCTTCTGCATCTGCATCTGGCTTTTTCATGCCAAAATAAGAGAATTTCACCACTGCAGCTCCTGAGCAAACACTGGTAGGACACTCAGGTTTCTGAAATTTGTAAAAAAATCTCAATTTAGTTACTACTCCTTGTAGAAAACTCATCTTTGAAAAAATTAAAATTCCTAGCACAAGCTGTTAAAATATTCCACTTTTTATTTTTCAGACAAGGAACAATAAGGTCAAAACACTTAGAAACCATTTCTTGCTATTTTATATAAATGCTACAAAATATCTGAAAAACCTAGAATTTGTTTGCTTCCATAAATATATTAGAAGGAAAAGGATATGAAAGTAAAAAGAACATCCATCATTATGATTAAATACTCTAGGATCAGACCCTGCAAGACAACCCTGAGCAGGCACTACACGAGACATGAGGGCTGCCAGATAAACACTTTGAACCCTGTCCTATCCTGCGTAGCCTCCAAAATAAAGATACCAAAAACAGGACTGCATGTGGAAAACCTGCCCTTCTCCCACACTACCCTGTGCTTAGTAAAACATACTAAAACACATCTCACTTGAAATAACATAAGTTCTGCTCAGGCAAATTAAGGACAAAGAGATGAGCAAAGGTTTTTACTGATAGAACCCTGAATTAGCTACAATCAGGTTAAGCTGCCACAGAATTTGCATTAAACATTACCACTTCAGTTTGGTTTTTAATGTGCCATTCTTTATTAGCTAAGGTGGTCCAGTACTGCTGATAGGCAATATCTTTGCTACTTCAAACAGAATTTGTAATCTGGAAATCACCTTTGTGTTTATCTGTTAGAATGCCAACAGACAGTTAGATTTTTTGACTGAATTGTTTTTAAACATAGGAAAAGCAACTTGGACATCGACATTTTTGAGCTTCCTGCCTCACAAAACTGGGATGTGATTAGGATATATATACTACATTCTGAGTCAGGCTACATTGTTTTATCTTGCCGGTTGTTTCCTGCTGAGTAACTAGAACTTATAGGAAGAGTTCCACAAGGCATTAAACTATTACACAGACAAACTCATTAGGTTTTCTCCTTCTAGAGTTCAGAATTGATTCAAAGTCATTGAAGTAAATGGCTTTTCACCAGCTTTAACCAATTCTGGATCAAATCACAATTCAAAGAACTTGTTGCTGAGAACATGCCCTACCCCACTATACCTGGAGAAGTGCCCTCAGAGAGTGTGACATCTGGAAAAGGGGGAGGATCTCAGCTGCTCCAGTTTCTCTCAAATGGGTCCATATACAAGAAATAAGTTTTAACATATTCAGGAATTGTGGGCTCCAGCCTTCAAAGAGATGCTTAACCCTGTGAAAAATCTCATTTTCAGAGAGGTCCTGGCTGTATGTGGAGCTCTCATTTTTCCACCCTGCAAACCTTTTCAAAAACCCCACATTAGGATCCCTTCCCACAGCTCTGTGCCCTCTCCAGACAAGTCTGTTTAGCTGTCAATGCTTCTCTCACCTCCACCATCATCATCTCTGAAGAACTCTTCACTGTCGTTTGCTGAATGGGACTTTTTCATCTCAGCAATTCGATTTCGGGGCACTTTTCTCTTGAGGGATGGGGAGAAGAAGGATGGGCGGTTGTTACGTTCTGGGGTTGGTGGTGTGCTGAAAGAAGTAACCTGAAAAGGAAATAGAAGAAATGCTGAAGAAAATCTTAGTTTTCCCTCCATGTGCCACAAGGCAGTCACACGTGTAAAAATCAGAATGATAACTGGTATCTAGCTCCATTTTATCCAAGTGGTTAGAGAATTTCACCTGAACAATCATCTCATCTTCAAGATGCTCATCAAGGGGAAAATGTTTAGGTATATCACAATCCTCAACTGTTACATGAATAATGAAAAACCTCTCTCCTCAGATGATCACTTTTAAGAAGAATTTACAGTCATAATGGCACAAAATTAATAATTCAGGCACCAAGAATATCAGTCTTATTTTTGCATGTTGAAATTCAGGAGACTTAATATGCTAAGAATGTATTATATTGAACACACTCAAATTGTGCATCTTCATTTCTTTGGCACACACAAGGCAGCAGTTTGCATATTGGGAAGGCTGTCCCATGGGATTCCTGTGGAAGGTCAATGTCCCTGGGGAGCAGGGTCACAAATTCCTGAGCCCAACACACTGAGGCAGAAGTGAAGTCGATGTTCTATTCTATGTGTGTCATGTTTCCATACTGGAAGGAGAAAATGAAGCTGTGGTGCCTCTGATTACAGGGTTAGTCCAAGTGATGACAAATACAGGGATGAAACTGCCTGTGGTGAAACTCAAGTTGGGGACAAAACTACAGAGACACCCTTTCTTCAGAGCAGTAGTTGCCACTGAGAAAACTACAATTAAAGCCAAGTACACCTGTTTTGGAGAGAACTGAAATGTAGTGCTGATGTACTGGCTTTGACTGCAGTACTTTAACAGTTTCATTTCAAAGGGAAAAGATAGGGATAACTACTTTGCTAATGGATGTGAGTAACTTTTATCTTGTCCTTCCTTCTTCACACAGTGAATTTAACAATTCCATAATTCTCCCTGAGCTGGCATCTGACACTGCTCATACCTGTCCAAAGAAATGCAGTGGGAAGTGACATGGAGTGATGATGCCAGGTTGATGTTACACGGCAGAAACCTGTCTGTGTCATCCCTCTATTACTAACGTTAGAAAAGAAAGGCATTGTAACACCTAACTGATCCTCTCCCCAGCACACTTCATTTCTAATTTGTGTTTGTCTCTGTTTTTAATTCTGGAGTCATTTCATATCACACCATGGGGGGAACCAGAAACAGACATATCATGGTTAAAACCATTAGAAAAAAGCAGTGGTAACACATTATCAAATCTAATTTGACATTTTCCAGCTGACACTAGAAGCCTTGAAGACAAAAGATGATGTTGTCCCTCCAGGCCTGATTTCTTCAGGCTGTATTTCTGTGGTAGAGAGCAAGAACATCCAGTTAATGAGTTCTGTGCTGGTAGCCCATGTTGCCATTTACCAAGTCAGAAACAAAAATCACACTGCCTGCATGGAGACTTCTAGAAGCAGTTCTGCAGATCTTTAAATGAGACAGGTTAGCCACACTACATAGAAAACCAGGCTAGACTCCGTCAGGTACTGATCCAGCCCTGGTCTGTGCAGGTGTTGCCTAAATCCCATTAACCAGGTAAAATGTCTTAATGGAAAATAAGGCTTATGATTGAATAAAGGCCAAATCAGCATCTATGGTCTCCTTCTATTTGCATTTTACTGCACTTGCATTAAAATTAAGTATATGTATGAATGTGATGCTGCATCTGGATCTGTGTTCTTTGCTTTAGCATTATACAGGCTTCGCGTTGGCAGTATTCCTCCGTGGCAAAACCTAACATCACCATTTCCTGTGAGGTTTAGCAAGCAACCTACATAATACACAAATTCCACGTTTCTAGGTAAATCCCATTTTGCACAGAAGTGGACTCTACTTCTTTTTTAGAAAACAGGCAGAATCATCAGTTTCCCTGGCATCAAGATTGCTGTTGTTTCAACAAAACACTCCTCCAGAAGTATGAATCATGCAGTCATCTCTGTATTCAGCATTTGCTCAGGGGAAACTAGGCTAAAAAATCCATTTCATATACTGAGTACAACCAAATTACACATAGGCAAACCTAAGTGCAGAACCTTGATGTGACTTAACGCCAGCTTCAGTCTGCCTCCTGGCTTTGGGACAAAGCATGTTCATGCTTCACCTTAAGAAAGTATTTCTGTCTGCTACTTACTCTTTCATGCACTGGGGAGTCTGGATTTGAATCTTCTTCTGTCCCATACGGTGAAGTGTCACCAGTGGAAACTCTACTCACTGCCATCTCCGCATGTCCTTTTCCCTGCGGTCCTTTCATTCGGACAAACTCCATGTTGTTGTATTTATAAAACCCAAAAGACATTCTTTGAGCCATCTTAGCTGCAACACTCACCTACAAGGCATCAAGACAGGAGAGAAGAACATGTAATAACAGCTCTACAACTTGAAAATAACATCCTCTGAAAGCAGTTATCTAATAAAAAGTCAAAACCATAGTGGATAATGATTCCTAAGAAACATTTTAAGCCACAATCTGAAGTGTTCTCCAGAAGGAAAGTAATTTTACAGAGATGAAAACAGATTCTGAGAAGAACCAACTCCTTCAGCCATCCAAAAGGCAGAGTTACTAATGGCACACTGAGAGAAAGCCGAAGATTTTTATCCAGACCCACACACTGCGGCACACGAGAGCACAGGCATGTGCACAACTCAATCAGCCTGTGCTGGGGCACTTGTTTGAGTCCAGAAAGCAACAGACACACACACAAACCTCAAACCAGCAAAGCACACCCCACAACTCCGTCACTACTTTGTGCAAAGTAAATTCTGACATTTTTATGTCCATGCTGTCAAGGCCAAAATATAAGGAACCAGGCCCATGCACTGCATGGCTCACCAAGACACCATGACAGCTTTAAACCCCCTCAACAGACACAGGGACTCAATTTCCAGTCAGCACAACTGAACTGAAAATTGAACTGAGAACTGAAAAAGGGAACAGACCAATATGAAAACAGCCAAGGTTTTGCTAAGTGAAGTAAGTAAGACTTATCTGTAAGTTTAAGTGATTTATTGCCATTTTCATCGTTTATGAAAAGGCTGAGATGCTCATTGGCTTGTGTTGTACTGAGAATTACAGAATCCTAGAATAATTTAGGTTAGAAACAACCTTTAAGATCATTTAGTCTAACCATCAACCAAACACTGCCAAGCCCACCACTAAATCATGTCCTCTGGAGTGTCACATCGACACGTCTTTTAAATACTTTACTGGGGCAGCCTGTTCCAGTGCTTGACAACCCTTCCAGTAAAGGAATTTTTCCTAATATTCAATCTAAACCTTCCCTGAAACAACAGAAATCAAGTAACTTGCAAAAACATCGAGATTACTTCTGTTCTGTAAAATGAATGGTAAAATGTTGAGTTTTGCCTCTGACCATAATGGAATATTTGAAGAGTTAACAATTTTACTTCATCTAACAAAATAATGTCAAGTAGCTGTGTGGTCAATCACGACATTCCTAGGCTATGAGGTGACTTTACCACATCAAATCTTATCTTTCCACTACAGGGCTTTCTTTTTATGTGGTATTCAGTGATTCTGCATTCCCACTTATTTTAATAACCCAGCTGCTGATCATGTAAGGCCACAAGATGACGGTAGGAGAGAAACAACTTTTGTTTCATGTTCGCTCAGAAACCTGCTAGAAGAATGTAACTGCTCACATTTAAAACAGGGAGAAGGGAAAATATTCAGAACCTCTCTTGACAAGGGTAGAAACAAAGAGAAATTTACAGACACAGTAGATATTCTGGGAATTTCTTCTGTTTGTTTCTAAAAATCTTTCAGGATTGTCTTCATAATAAACCATTTGAAAAGTTTATTGACTCTTGATTTCAGCACTAAATATGGAATTTAAAGCTGAAAAGTGCTGGTACTTCTTGTTTCTGTAGAAAGCAAAGAAAGCTCCTCTCAGTGAAAGTGAGACTACAGGGGTCTTTTGAAAACGGCCGTGACTGCAAAATACAATGAAGAAAAATACACTTTATTGTAAGGTAGTTACCAGAGTTTAAGATCTGCCTTGAAATCATACCTTCTCTGAATACAGAAATATCTATGGCCTTTCAAGAAAATGAAGGGGCTCCAAGAATTGTTGTTCAGGTCCCTTCCTGTGCCACGCTCTTGACCACTTATCCCTACCTCTACCTTCCCTCCTTTTGGCAAAGAGCAGAGGAATATATCCCAGACTGAATACCCTCTCAGCTGTCTGAGCCAAAACCAGTAGCTTTCAGCTAACTTTGAAAGCCCAAAAAGACAGACTGTGATGCAGCTGATCTAATAGGACAAAAAGCTGACAACCTCAGCCACAAAGAAAATCTAGTCAGATTTTGCTGCAAAAGACATTGTCTTTCAGAAGCTCCTTACCCTGTTGTCATAGACCTTCTTGAGTGCTTCATAGCGGATGGACCCCTGGAAAATCACCCCTTGGAAGGTGTTGCTTTTATCACTGGCCACCAGCTCCACACAGACCATTTCTCCTTCTCCAACAGTCATGTCACTGAAAACCTGTCAAATATGCAAGATTAAACACTTTGATGCAAACTGCAGTTTTTCAAATCGAAACACATTCAGATTCCCATGGCTGTCCTTATGCCCAAGGAAGTTTCAATGTAAATTGAAAGGGAGCAGAATGTTCCACACCAGCCTCTCAAAAAAACAAGACTCCAGGCAGTGCACACTGCAAACCACCTGTTGAGATGAGCAGCTCTCACATCAGCCTGTCTTGCTTTAGCCCATCATAGATACTGATGCCAAAATCCAGCTTTAAGCTCAGATTTCAAAGATTAGAGAGAGAGGAAGGTTAGATAAAATAAAATAAGATCTAGCAGAAGACAACTCTCAACTAGCCAAGAACATTTGTTCAAAAGGTACAAGAAAACAGCTAATGAGGACATAAGACTAGAATAGGACAAAACTTTGCTGCTGCAACAAGGAACTCACCTCTTCAAAACTGTCAATCATGAAGAATATATTGGGGTAGCTGATCTTTGACTCCTCTCCTTTACTGTCCATCGGGTGTTTGCTCGGAGACGCAAACACTTGCTGAGAAAGATGCAGAAAAAGACACCTCAGTTAAATGTGCTTGGGAACAGACACACCAAACACAAGGTGCGTAATTCCAAAGCATCTCAGGCTGGCACTGCTCACTTACACTAGAGATGCTGGACATCCTGCAAACACAGCTGAGCTGACTTCTGACTAAAGCCAGATTTGCAATAATGGCACTTGAGAAATCCTTGTTTTTCACGTGCAAGTAATCAAAAACTCCTTGCTCCACAGTAAATGTCTGTGTGTATACCTGATCTCTCACCATTCTACAGTACACCATCCTACTTTTTCATCACCACTTTCAGGTGCCTTTAAGTTGCTACAATGCACTGCAAAGTAAAATGCCACAGTGCAAGAAAGGTACCATGAGGCAGCTGACTCAACACCTTTAATTTGTTATTGTTTACTTAGTACCACACAAAGATCAACCTTCCTCAGTAAGTGCAGTGTGGCTGTCCTGGGGTGATTCAAAATGTTATTTTTTTCCATATCTATCTGCACCCAAAAACTGGTACTGTATCTTTACAACCCTACAGACATGGACCTTGTGTGTGTGGGGTGCTATCGCAGGCATTTTTGAAATCAGCGCGGCGGCACTTTCCAGGCTCTTGGCTGCACAGTATTCACTTCGTAGGCTATTTGGTCTTTCTACAGACAAAGGCTTTCCTTCCCTTCCCTTTTTCTCTCTTCATTTTGTTTTTTTTTTTTTTTTTTTTTTTCCCGGCCCTTCTCCGGGGCC